>APFE031166207.1:0-20323 GCA_000404065.3 Pinus taeda | reverse complement strand
AGACAGGAAAAATGGTAAGCTTTGGTTATCACAGCAAAAGTATGTGGAGAAGGTACTTGAAAAGTTCTCTATGAACAATGTGAAACCTATTAATATTCCACTAGCTTCCCATTTTAAGCTTTCTTCGGTTTTAAGTCCTATAGATGATGAAGAAAAGCAGTATATGTCTCATGTACCATATGCAAATGCGGTAGGCAACTTAATGTATGCGATGGTATCTACAAGACCTGACATTTCACATGTAGTTGGAGTTGTCAACAGGTTCATGGCAAATCCAGGTAAAGAACATTGGCAAGTAGTGAAATGGGTGCTTCGATATCTAAGAGGCACAAGTGACTGTTGCATCGTCTTTAATGGTAGTGAAGGATCAGTCTGCGGATATGTAGATGCTGACTATGCAGGTGATTTGGATAAAAGAAGATCTACTACAGGTTATGTATTTACTCTTGCAGGTGGAGCGATTAGTTGGATGTCAAAGCTTCAAGAAATAGTTGTGTTGTCCACTACTGAAGCCGAATATATAGCTGCCTCAGATGCCAGTAAAGAAGCAATCTGGTTAAAGGGTCTGCTAGATGAAATTGGAAGAAAGCAGGAGGAAGTGGATGTACTTTGTGATAGTCAAAGTGCTATTCACTTGGCTACAAATCCTTCCTATCACAGCAGAACCAAGCACATTGATGTAAGGTATCATTTTCTGAGAAATGTGATCGATGGCCGGAAAGTAGCTCTTAAAAAGGTCCATACACGAGAGAATTGTGCAGACATATTCACAAAGCCAGTAGCAGTAGAGAAGCTGCAGTGGTGTTTAGCTTCCCTTGGCTTGCAGAAAAGATGATGAATGGGCATGGGCAAGAGATTAGGAAACTGTTGTCAAGGTGGAGTTTGTTAGTATTGACAACAAATTAGTTAGGTTTTTCTTTAATTGAATTGTAATTAGGTGGTTACATCTTTACGGTTATGTAAAGATAGATAGGCATAATATAAAAGCAATGTAATACACATGAATAAGGATCAGAGCGGAGAATCAGTTTCATTTATATCTTGGCTAAGCTTTCTGGGTTCTTCTTTCTTTCATTGTTTTATCTTCTGTCTTTCTCTACAATTTTCAGGGCTACCACAACACATTTGTGGTGTTTAAATGACACAAGTTGGATTGGGGTGATTTCGGGTTTGATAATGTTTCTTTCTGGTTATAGAGATTTAAATCATTGATTTAAATCATTGGCTTGTCGAATTTGTTGATTTCAAGTACTTGAGTTGTATTACTTAAATTTTGAGTATGCAAATTATATTATTTCACACCAAATAATATTACATATAAATATATTTAGTTGTTTCAAGATAGGTAAATTAATTTGGACACACAATTATTTGATTGGGAGAATATCTCAACCACACACCAATCTACAAAGCATTTAGATATAACAACTCTAAGGTATAGGAACAAGCTCATATAGATAGAATGAATCACAACTCAGACAGGTAAGAATTACAATTTTCAAGTCACTCTTTTAATGACTACTTGTCTTGATCCCAATATGCAAAGTCTAGTTGTGGTCAAACATAAAAAAGCAATATGTTGGTGCCCATATAAACGAGAAATCATCTATTGGAATGAATGGGTGTCAACTGCTGCAACCACCAATATACTATGATGCCCTTTCGTATACATTGTTTTATCAACCATTATAACTGCATAAATGTACCTCCACTTGCAAATCCCCCTCCATCATCATCATGGGTTTATTGGATTATCCATAACCATGCTTTGGGTTTTATTATATTGCCCTCAACCATGCCAACAAGGGCTCTCTCCCACCAAGGCTCAAGTTAACCATCAAAGCTTAACACATCCACCAAGGCTCAACTCTGCCACCAAGGCACTTAATTTAGCCACGATGACTCAACACAGCCACAAAGGCTCAAATCTACCACCAAGGCACTCAATTCAACCATGAAAGCTGAACACAGCCACGAAGTCTCAACTCTGCCACCAAGGCACTCAATTCAGGCACCAAGGCTCACCATAGACCCAACCTAACCAGGTCCATGGTTTTCTTGGCTCACCCTCAACCATGCCAAGGGTTTTGTTGGCTGACTCTCTACCATGCCTACATGAATCCCTATGCACTTCACTCTCACACGTGGTTTTTGGCTTACCATAAACCAACACTGCAAATACAAAGTGGTTTTAAGATTACCACGAACTCTATGTGGGTACACATGCCTCATCAGGCTTACATTACACACTCCAATTCTTAGAGTTACCGAGTACATACTTTACATAGACCACTACAAAACATCATAGACTTGTTAACTAATAAATGTATGTGAAAAATAATACACCATCATCATGGGTCTATTCCACAAACTCACACAAACTTTAAATTTGTTGTCCATCATCATTTAATCGCTAAGCTGCTCCTTTTCCTCATCTTTTGAAAGTGTTCACATCTTGGGCATCTTTGTCTTTGTCAATAAATCTTGGAACTCCATGATTAAACTGTCATTTATTAAATTCATGAATTTTAACAAAATAACTTTACCTACATTGACTTGGCTAGGCTCAATAAAGCTCAATAATTTTGTCCATGTTTTCAAGACATAGAAAAAATAAACTTTCAGATTAACAAAACATCAAATTTCTTTATCTTTGCCCATAAATGATTTTAGACCACTATTGAAAAACAATAACACCATAGTCATCTCTCTACTTAGGTGAAACTTCACGGTCACTGTACTACAGTCAATGCTCCACCATCAGTCGATCCGGGTTGCAGAAATCCAACGCTGGGAAAAAAATCTGGTTCAAACGTGTGGAAAATGGCATGGTTCAAATGTGTTACTTGGTAGATCATCTCACTAATTCTTTGATTATCAGCGATAAATTGGAAGTGAAGGCATTGACTTTGACCATGATTTTAATTCTTCTCGTTCCACCATCTCCGACCCTAATTTGAATGTGGAATATTTGATTTCTGTGCTAATATCCTCATCAAAATACAAAAATGTGCTTGAGGTTTGTACTCCAAAGTAGCAAGTAAACGCACAAGTTTTTATGTGTATTTTCTTATGTTAATTTCATGAAAAACTTTAAACATGAAATCAAAACACTAAATCGAAGCATGCATTAATTAGTAATACACTAGCCATTGTTGAATAAGTTCACCCCTCCTGGGCTACATCTCCTTGGATCAACTCTAATGGCATGACCCCTTCTCATTATGCTCAATGTTTAGCAAAGAAGAGTACATAAATTATTGAAATGGAGTGGTTAGTTTTTCCTTCAAAGAAACAACTTTTGCAAGAATTATCACTCCATATACATGTAAACATACCTTCAAACATATAACCCTTCAGCAAACAAAGACATCTTACACCAAGGATCCATACTGCAACTTCATACAGCATCAATAGTACCACAATCCACTTGAAGTACATAACCAAATCTCTTCTCCAAAAAACATAGAAAAAAGAGGAATAAAAGTTACAATGCTAATGTAATAGTTGTTGCAGAAAACACATGGAGGTTGGAAAACCCCTGTAAGGTCATCTCCATCTTCAAAATCCTCCATGAGTTAATTCAACACTCTAGTTGACCATGGCACCCATAGACTTCAACCTACAAAAAGCTTGTCTAGAAGTTCTCCTTTGATTCCGAGACCTGCTCCAATGAGTACAAAATGTCCAAAATGGCTACCTAACCTCTTTTTACACCCAATTTGGTTGAAAACTAGATAAGTTATGATCTATCTTAGTTTCTCCACTATTCTCTCTACAAATTGCACAAAATCTGGCATCATCCTACAATTTTTCCCACCAAGTTCTCTAACGGAGCGACATTTTTGCCAATTCTCAAACAGATTTGTAGGATCGTTAATTTTTATACTGAGGCCTACAAACCAAAATATATGCATATGGGGGGGCCATGTGTCCAGGGAACCCCTCCCTCTATCAGTCACATTAAACATTTATGGTTTAGCGAAGGCATGTTCACATGATGGTGGTTTAGTCCAGCAGTCAGGCGGTGGCGGTGACCATTAGTGATCACATTCAATGGTTGTCAACATTCACATGGCCGGGATTATAATAGTTACGACAGTGGTTAAGGTTTGGGGCCATTGCTATCCCATAACCATGGTCCATGGACCTGGGTTAGGGGTTAATCACGGTCCCATCCCACAAATCAAAAGCCATTCAACTTTAAGTTTAAACGCCTTCCCCTTATAGTTAAGAAAAAACATGCGGGTGTGATGGTTAGTGCTTTGTCTGTGCTGTGGGATGTCAAGGGGTTGAGGCCAACCTCCACCTTGTCTACCATACAAATTTTAATATGCCATTAGGAGGACAAGTGGTAGACGCAGGCTTAGTCATGTGTCACTTCCTTATTAGCCCAAAAAAAAACACGTGGACCAATAAAATAAAGCCAACGAAACATAATGTTATAAGAATATTCCAATAATATTCCCCTTGCCACCTAGGCATTATGGATGCTCAGTCAACATCCATGTTAGCCACTTGCAATTTTTTTACCTATTTGACAAAGTGGATAAATCGAGTTTTTGGGAGCATACTGTGTCCATTTCGTGCGAAACGAGTTGCGCCAAATTCAAGATGACAAGATCTAAACTATCATTCAGGTTCCAAACCATTATGATAAATTTGAATTTTTAGGAAATTTTGAGCTCGTGATCAAACCAAGAACGAGGAGACCCATGAGCGCAGTAGCCATCCCAAGCGAGAAAAGCATGCTCACTTGCCATGAACACTATGCTCTCATTAATCAGAAGTTGTAGTCGCAACTCCTTCTCCAATGAAGCCGACTAAATTAGATTTGTAGACCACATAATTTTGAATGCGATCATATTCAAGGCTCTCAGCATCGATTTCGCCATCATCGATCTCCTTCTTTTCAATTTTGGAGTTCAAATCCCTTCTATCGCTTCATGAATACTTCGAATTGTAGCTTAATCTATTCGTCACCGCCTTTCTCCACCAAAGGCTAGGAGATTTCAGAGTCCTCTAATGCCATCTTTACTATCTTTATACTCCAAGTCAATCCAAATTAAAATTAATACTCACATGACTTCTAAAACAGATTTCGAATCTACTTGAAAATTTAGAACAGAAGGAATTTATAGGATGCCTTCAGGAATGATCGATTTGCAACTCTCAGAGCATATATAGATGGAAAAACAAAATTAAAACAATTGTAATATATTCTCTTATTCCCCTCATCTATGAGAATCACAGAGGAAAAGAGGTGTAACTTCCCTATGGAGGATCTAGTCTTGAGGCGAGAATACCATTGGGTTGTGATCTCAATCAAAGCCTTATTGTCGATCTGTGGTGATATGCGTTCTCACAATGATCACGATTTGCATTGTTACGATTAGATGCCTTTGAACAAGGTAAATTGTTCTCAGAATCTATGCTATCATGACCATCGGGTTCACTAAGACCCAACAATAAACAATACCAACAACAACACTGGTCACACACCATTCTCAGATGCTCCACACAATCAAATTGCAGGATATCTGTCTCCGTCTTAGCGTACACATAACAGGGCTACTGTCGCGAGAATTTTACTACTAGACAACATCACACTCCATCCATTCTCACAACCCTACTCAATGGACAAACTAAAAAATACAAACAATACAAGTATATTGTCTTATTCCCTTGGCCGAGGCCCAAACGGGCTTTAATACCAACTTAAATTTTGAGCATGCACACTATATTATTTCACATCAAATAATATTACATATAAATACATTTAGTGTTGTCTCAACATAGGTAAACTAACTTGGACACACAATCACTTGGTCGAGAGAATATCTCAACCACACACCAATTTAGGAAGCATCTAGATATAACAACCCTAAGGAATAGGAACATAATGCAGTAGATAGAATGAATCACAACTGAGACAAGTAGGAATTACAATTTCCAAGTCCATTTTGGTCCATAGAATAAGATTTCACACTTCAAATATATATTTTTCTTATGAAACTTATAAACAAAATTTGCTAGATAACATTTTTTTATAGTAGTTTATATATGAACATGAGAATTAAGTTTCTAGTATGATTCTTGTTCATCTTATCTATCCTCAAACAATTTGACATTTCCATTTCATGGAAGAAATGTAGAAATGTTTCGTTTGTTTTGGATATAAATTTTCACTTGTGTCCAGTTCTATATATGAACAATTACAATCTTGATGCTCTTGCTGCTAATTCAGACAGTGAAACCATATTACCTATGTTAAGCCCATAAGTGAAACCATTTATACATGGCCTTATGTTTTCAACATATTTAGTGCAATCAGAGCTTCTTACTATTCTACTCAATGGATTATTGGTTTTTGCAGGGAAATCGTGGATATATACAATACGAAGTTTAGTTGAGTTACGTTAGAGTTGGATCTTGACTTCGTTGATAAGAAGTTTGGAAATCCCTACTAAAAATTTAGAATAAGTTACTATCTCCCATGCCTTCAAATTACTATCTCTGGTGCCTTCACAAGATCACTGGCATTACTTTCTTATTTCACCAGTATAGATTTATCTTAATCACGAATATAACATGAGTCTAGAGGGATCAAATTTCATCACATGCAAACTTTTTTAGGGTGCAAAATAATGTCTAATTTTTCATAGTTTAAATTGTATTTTTGAATGCTATATAAATATATAGGGGACCAAAGTGTAAAAACAGTGAGACCACTTCAAATATTTTAACCATAAAAAGCTTTTTTATTCATATATACAATTATTTTTAAACAATATATAATTACATATATAGTTGACATTAAATATTTTAAATAAAAAAATTAAAACTCGTTTTTTTATTAAATTAGTATACCTAATATTAAAATATTTTATTGATAATCCAAAATGAATATTTTATTATATACAACATTAAAATATTTTCTTTTAACAATATTTTTCTATGTATAGGTATATATGAAGTTGATACTAGAAAAATTAGTTAACATAGATTTTCAAATAGCTTATTTATAAGGTTTAAACATCTTCTTCATAGATATTTTAACTTTTGATTACTTTAAATGTATAGTATATTCATTTTTTTATTTATTATAGTTGATTATGTTTCTATTTAGAGTTTATTTTTATTTTAAGAGAGGCACTTTAAACATAGATATACATACACATACCAATCATGTTGTAGAATCAATATATATTCATTTTAACCACCAATCTAGCAAGAGCCTAGAGGGATCAAATCTCTCGAGGTGAAAACTTCTCTTAGGGTGAAAATTTTGAATAAAATATTTACACCTAGATAGATTAGCACTTGTAATATTTCATTCTTTATGTTGCATTTTTGAATATATAAAATGGATCAAATTTACTTGGGCGTAAAATAATGAGACTCCTTGAAATGTTTTAACTATAAAAAAATATATTTTTTTTTCAATTCCATTATGTAGTTCTTTTCTAACTTTTCACTGTTTTGTTTCTCTATAAAGTTCATATAAGACTATATTGTTTCGTAAGAATATCAAAATATTTTATTTATGGTTAAGAGTGAGAGAGCAATATTTTTACGCTGTAAGGCGTTTCCCTTTGAAATCAATTCCCCTCTTGCCCACCTGTCATCATTGTGAACCCCACGATTATGTGTTAGATGATTCAAAACGGCACAATCGTCCGATCATGAGACGATAGTGACAAAACTGTTGTAAATTCATTGTAGACTGTAGGCCCTTAATCTCTCTCTTGCGAAGGAGGAGAACAGAGATGGTAATGGGCCCTCGGGGTCACATTAATCTTCGCCCTCAAAGAGATTTGCAGCAGGCTTAGGGATTCGGGATTTTACTTTTTTTAGATTAGTTGAGCTGTGCATTTATAACAATCAAGTGGTGGTGGATGGATTTGATCCCGCACCAAAGGATCATCATCATGAGGATCAGGCAGCTGAGATTTAATTCAAGGCAACAACAGCAGTTCCTCAGTTTTTTCAGAGTTCTCTTTTACTTTGCTATACTAGTCTAATTTGCATCGCCTCTACTGGCTTGTGCCATTGTTGGTGTATCGTCCTACGTTGGTCAATTTTTTCACCAATTCACTTCTCTTTACATAACAAGATAATCAATCGATCCAGAGTATGCTTTGAATGTCTAGTAGACTGTATTTTGTAGGCATGGCACTTGCATTTCTCCTTTTCCCATTTGCATATATTGTACCTCTATGACCTATTCATAATAATAGAATATCATATTTTTCTTTACGTCCACTGAAAACCAAGGATACAATGTAAGATTTATGAGACTAATAATTCTCAAAACATAATTGCATTTATAGTCTTGATGTACTTTATCTCAAAAATAATCTCTCAACTTGCAATATGTCTCAACAACTTGCCATGTCTCTACCTGCAATATATCTCAACAACCTAGCATTTATATTGCTAGGACCTATTCGCCCTGGTCAGAACCCACCAGACGTTTATCAAAAAAAATTTTCTTGCACAAATTACCTGCATAATTCTTGGCTTATCTCCTATGGTAAACTCAACTTCGTTCCAACAAAAAACATACCATAAACTTATGCTTCTTCTTGCTGCAGTTGCTCTTAAATTCTGCATCTCCTTCTTGGGCTAATGTAGACATAAATGAGTTGCTATTTTGGTTTTGTTCTCACTCATGTAAACCCTTCAATCTTGCCCTTGTGCACTCTGAAAACAAACATGTTATTTTTGAATCACCTCATCAATTTCGAATAGTCACAACTATGGAGCAATTTTAAGGTAACCTTTCATGAGGTGACTGCCCAATTTGAAAGAAGTTTCAACCTAGAATAGGGTTGGTTATGCCGATATCAGTCAACGGTGTCAATTTTATAAATTGAGAAAGAGCCAAAGCAGACATGCTATTGCCAAATCTCCTTGCTCATGTAGGGAGGGAGCGGTATTACATGTGACAACTGCTTAGTTACCTTAAATATCATTTATCAACTTTTAGGTACACAATCTTGAATCCTAGGATAATAAATGGAGTCAATTTGGTGGGAGTCCAACTATAAATTGGCACCTAAATCATTTCAGATTTGGTGAGTCGGGTCATATGTTTATTCCAACAGCTAAATCTCTGAGTTTTCTTTGAACCAAAGAAAAAACTGAGAGAAAAGTTTCTTATTAGACACATTATTGTATTGAAATTAATTCTCAATGTAGTGATGAATGCGTATGTTTTGTGGAAAAAGGTGCGAGAACCTTAATTGACATGTTAAGATCCATTTTACACAAATTGCTCCCTATGGAAAAATGTCTACCTGCAACACATTGTTGTGTTGATATAAATTCTCAATTTAGTGGTCATTGCCTTTGTAGAAAGAATGTACGGTTTCATCCAATAAGGCATCAATAAGTTTGAATCTCAGTATCTGTGACCTATGTGATGTTATAGGGTATGTTTCCAAAATGGCATATCCCTTTGTTGAAATTCCATTCCATATTAGTATTCTTCTGTCTTATCCTTAGCTTTAATCTTGTGACAAATTTATTATATGGAGTTCAAATTTTAATTTCCATTGTTGCACTTTATGGAAAGGCAGTGTTGTGGCTTTTGAACCAAGGCCAGACATGAGGGTTCTGTGAAGCCTAGTAATAATTCTTTTTCCTTTCACATCACCACCTTCTAACATTTTAAACATGATTTCTTTCTAATTTAGATCTACATTTTTCTCTGCAAAGTTGCCTTGCTATGCAATGTTCTTTGATATCAATAGCGATATGAACTTGTTTTATTTTGGTAATTAAAAGATCTTATTAGAGACATTGTTGTATTGAAATTAATTCTCAATGTAATGATGAATGCATATGTTTTGTGGAAAAATGTGCGAGAACCTTAATTGACATGTTAAGATCCATTTTACACAAACTGCTCCCTGTGGAAAAATTTCTACCTGCGACACATTGTTGTGTTGATATAAATTCTCAATTTAGTGATCATTGCCTTTGTAGAAAGAATGTACAGATTAATCCAATAAGGCATCAATAAGTTTGAATCTTAGTATTTGAGATGGTTCATAAAGCATTGCTGGCATAGAAAGCTTTACCAATTAGAAGCTGGCTTTGGAGTGCAAGTTCCTCAGTTGATGTGATAGCCTCCTTGCACACACTTCCTTTGTGCAGTGCCATCATTGCTGGCAGCTTTAATGGCATGCCTCATGGACCATCTTCAGCTTTTGATTGTGACCTATGTGATGTTATAAGGTATGTTTCCAAAATGGCATATTCCTTTGTTGAAATTCCATTCCATATTAGTATTCTTCTATCTTGTCTTTAGCTTTAATCTCGTGGCAAATTTATTATATGGAGTTCAAACTATAATTTCCATTGTTGCACTTTATGGAAAGGCAGTGTTGTGGCCTTTGAACCAAGGCCAGATATGAGGGTTCTGTGAAGCCTGGTATGCATTCCTTTTCCTTTCACATCACCACCTTCTAACATTTTAAACATGATTTCTTTCTAATTTAGATCTACATTTTTCTCTGCAAAGTTGCCTTGCTCTGCAATGTTCTTTGATATCAATAGTGATACGAACTTGTTTTATTTTGGTAATTAAAAGATGTTCTTAATACTTATTGCTGCTCTAAAAAAATTATTACAAAACTAGGGTGGCCAGAGCCAGTCCCCCTACTATGGTTTGGAAGTGGCTTTTAAAGCTTTTATGCATGATATTCTATCCATCTTTACAATGGCATGATATGAATTTCTCCAATATATATTTCTGCCCTCTAACAAATTTGGCCTCTTAATGGTTGGACTGATTTGCTTTCTAGAGATCAGATTGATAGCCTTTAATATTTTAATACCTTAGATGGCCCCATCTTGCAACCCATGATAAATATTTTGATAACATAAGAAAACCTTCTTAAATGGCTGCAAAACCTTCCAAATTCCTTGGTCCTTTTTGCTTCATTCTTCTCTCTCTATCAATGTTGTGTTTGCAATGTATGTACTCTATTTTGTCTCTATTTGTAGGATGGCTTCTTTGTCTTTCTCTACAAAGTTGCCTTGCTCTGCAATGTTCTTTGATATCAATAGTGATACAAACTTGTTTTATTTTGGTAACTCTAAATTGGTACCTAAATCATTTCAGATTTGGTGAGTCGGGTCATATGTTTATTCCAGTAGCTAAATCTCTCAGTTTTCTTTGAACCGAAGAAAAAACTGAGAGAAAATTTTCGTATTAGACACATTGTTGTATTGAAATTAATTCTCAATGTAGTGATGAATGTGTATGTTTTGTGGAAAAAGGTGTGAGAACCTTAATTGACATGTTAAGATCCATTTTACACAAACTGCTCCCTGTGGAAAAATGACTACCTGCGACACATTTTTGTGTTGATATAAATTCTCAATTTAGTGATCATTGCCTTTATAGAAAGAATGTATGGATTAATTCAATAAGGCATCAGTAAGTTTGAATCTCAGTATTTGAGATAGTTCATAAAGAATTGCTGGCACAGAAAGATTTACCAATTGGAAGCTGGCTTTGGAGTGCAAGTTCCTGGGTTGATGTGATAGCCTACTTGCACAAACTTCCTTTGTGCAGTGCCATCATTGTTGGCGACCTTAATGGCATGCCTCATGGACCATCTTCAGCTTTTGATTGTGACCTATGTGATGGTATAGGGTATGTTTCCAAAATGGCATATCCCTTTGTTGAAATTCCATTCCATATTAGTATTTTTTTGTCTTGTCTTTAGCTTTAATCTTGTGACAAATTTATTATATAGAGTTCAAATTGTAATTTCCATTGTTGCACTTTATGGAAAGGCAGTGCTGTGGCCTTTGAAACAAGGCCAAAAATGAGGGTTTTATGAAGCCTGGTATGCATTCCTTTCCCTTTCACATCACCACCTTCTAATATTTTAAACATGATTTCTTTCTTATTTAGATCTACATTTTTCTCTGCAAAGTTTCCTTGCTCTGCAATGTTCTTTGATATCAATAGCGATATGAACTTGTTTTATTTTGGTAATTAAAAGATGTTCTTAATACTTATTATTGATTTAAAAAATTTATTACAAAACTGGGGTGGCCAGAGCCAATCCCTCTGTTGTGGTATGGAAGTGGCTTTTAAAGCTTTTATGCGTGATATTCTAGCCATCTTTACAATGGCATGATATGAATTTCTCCAATATATATTTCTGCCCTGTAACAAAATTCGCCTCCTAATGGATGGACTCATTTTCTTTCTAGAGATCAGATTGATAAACTTTAAGATTTTAATACCTTGGATGGCCCCACCTTGCAACCCATGATAAATATTTTGATAACATAAGAAAACCTTCTTAAATGGCTGCAAAACCTTGTGAATGCCTCGGTCCTTCTTGCTTCATTCTTCTCTCTCTATCAATGTTGTGTTTGCAATGTATGTAATTTGTTTTGTCTCTATTTGTAGAGACTACAGATGACTAATCATGATTTTGCTAACGTTGATATCATGTTCATTAATAGAGTTGTCAATCACAAATCCTTGCAGTCTGAAACAAAAAAGACTGATGAAATTTTCAAAAGATATTAAGGTATAACCTAACTTCGTATTCTCTTCAACTCTTCTATCTACCACTACATTACTGTTTATTTATGATTTGATCCAATAACATATTTTTTCATTTTTCATGGGTTACAGGAAACAACATTAGATTTGCAGCAGCAATGCCATGAAAATGGAGCCTTGGATTATAGAATTGGAAGAAGGAGGTATTTGAGTGTGCCAGGATCCTCCCCACCTCGTTGCACCTCTAAATGTGGGAAATGCACACCATGCAAGCCTGTTCATGTGCTTGTACCCCCACGAATTCCTGTAACCCTTGCAGTCTGAAACAAAAAGGATTGGTGAACTTTTCAAATGATATTAAGGTATAACCTAACTTCGTATTCTCTTCAACTCTTCTATCTACCACTACATTACTGTTTATTTATGATTTGATCCAATAACATAAATTTTCATTTTTCATGGATTACAGGAAACAACATTAGATTTATAGCAGCAACGCCATGAAAATGGAGCCTTGGATTACAAAATTAGAGGAAGGAGGTATCTAAGTGGGCTACGATCCTCCCCTCCTCATTGCACCTATAAATGTGGAAAATGCACACCATGCAAGCTTGTTCATGTGCCTCTACCCCCAGGAACTCCTGTAACAGTTGAATACTACCCTGAGGCCTAGAGATACAAATGTGGTAACAAATTATACATGACCTGATCTTCAACACCCAACTGGTCTTCATGCACATGCAACTACATTACACATCATTCATGATGACAGAAATATCTCTCTCTATATATATCTAAATTGTTTATATACTGACTTGTAGGGTTTTTCAGGCCCTAAGTAGCTCTCCATGATCTGGTACTAACAGCTTCTCTTGTAACGTGCTTGTGTCTTAATTTTAATTATGAGCATAGATCTTTTTGTCTGCGAATACATAATTGCATTTATAGTCTTGATGTACATTATCTCAAAAAGAATGTCTCAACCTGCAATATGTCTCAACAACCTGCCATGTCTCAACCTGCAATATGTCTCAACAACCTAGAATTTATATTGCCAGGACCTGTTGGCCCTCGTCAGAACCCACTAGGACTTTATCAGAACAATTTTTCTTGCAAAATGCCCATTGCATCTTACTGTTCCC
Source organism: Pinus taeda (assembly GCA_000404065.3). Classification (NCBI taxonomy): domain Eukaryota; kingdom Viridiplantae; phylum Streptophyta; class Pinopsida; order Pinales; family Pinaceae; genus Pinus; species Pinus taeda. Next base: position 6,640 of record APFE031166207.1, on the reverse strand, counting down.
AAATGTGTTTTTCATCGACATAACATAATTACCATGATCAAATGCCTTGTAATGTTGATTAATGAATAGTTTTCTTTGCTTTGTGGCAATGGATCTCCCCATTTAATTCCCACTTCGATTTTCAAAAGATGGAGGAACCAAAATACCTTTATGTAGCTGATTGCTTTTTACTATAAAGGAAATTTGAGTTTCATCAACATTGACTTCATTAGATCTATTCTGATACTCAGCAACGAATGTGTGGCAGGTTATATTCCTTTCTAATTATTGGTCTGTTTTATTATTTCACATTTCCTCCATGTTATATTTGTCCTTTCCCATTGAAATATTTAACAAATCCCCATATCTATATTCTTCTTTAGTTCTTGTTGAATAGGGTCATCGTGAGTTTCTTATATCTTTATTTTTGCAGTTAACGTCGACAAATTTTTTTGACCTTCTGGCAGGTGTTGGACACAAACATCACTTCTAGTGGCATCTGGAATTCCATAAAGTTCCCCACAATTTTCACGTGTTCTCACACTAATAGGAAGTAAACCATATAGAATTTAGGTCATTCTGTCAAGAAACGTTATTCTGTCAAGAAACCTTCTAAAATCCTGCTTATTCTATTAAGAAACGTTAGGTGTTTATCAGGAGAAATAAAATGCCAGATATAAACTTGAATATGTCTTATTTTTTATATTTCATCAAACTAACATCAATTCATTTGAATTTGTAATACTTGAAGAGGGTCTATAAGGTTAAAGGGATGCAGACCTCAATGAGATTTGAGACGGAAGCTGGAATTTTCTTCATGAGCATAGCCAGACTAATAAATTATGTATGTTTTATACAGGCAACTGTTGTAACTAATTTATTGGGGTGATCCAAGGGAAAAAATATATGACGCAATTGAAGATCTTAAGGTGGACTGCTTAGTCATGGGCAGCAGAGGCCTCAAGACTCATCAAAAGGTATTCTGTCTATGTGTGATCACCTAAGTCGCCTTGGTATTTTCTTGTTCTGATGGTTTGGCTTTCATGTCTGTAGAGTTTTACTTGGGAGCATGAGAAATTATGTTGTGTTCAATGCATATTTCCTAGTGACAGTAGTCAAAGGGACATATAAACCATAAAGGAATGGATGGATTCAACGTTTATTGACATATAAACCAACCATAATGGAATGGATTTAGGGTTTATTGTTATTACTGATGCTTTTATTCAATTGGAGTAGCATGGGTGGATTCATGGTTTATTGTTCTTGCTGATGCTTTATTCAATTGTAGTATTGTTATTGTTTATTTATTCAGTTGGAATAATGTGGAGTTTTTACTGATTGTTCACTGTGCTATAGCTCTAGTTTCACTGCTAAAGGTAGCCTGGTATGGCAGTATGTATGGTTGGCTAGGTTGTGATCATGGTGTATCATGCCTTCTAATATCTATGAAAATTTTGATGTTAATTGCTTTATGTGAACTAACTTCAGAAGATGGAGGAACCAAAATACCTTTCTGTAGTTGATTTCTTTTTACTATAAAGGAAATTTGAGTTTCATCAACATTGACTTCAATAGAGCTGTTCTGATACTCAGCAACGGATGTGTGGCAGGTTATATTCCTTTCTGATGATTGGTTTGGCTTATTATTTCACATTTCTTCCATGTTATATTTGTCCTTTCCCATTGACATATTTAACCAATCCCCATATCTATATTCTTCTTTAGTTCTTGCTGAATAGGGTCATTATCAGTGTCTTCTATCTTTATTTTTGCAGTTAACGTGGACAAAGTTTTTTGACCTTCTGGTAGGTTTTAGACATAAAAATCACTTCTAGTGGCATCTGGAATGCCATAAAGTTCCTGACAATTTTCATGTGTTCTCACACTAATAAGAAGTAAACCATATAGAGTTTAGGTCATTTTGTCAAGAAATGTTATTCTGTCAAGAAACATTCTAAAATCTTGGTTATTCTATTAAGAAACGTTAGGTGTTTATCAGGAGAAATAAAATGCCAAATATAAACTTGAATGTGTCTTATTTTTTATATTTCATCAAACTAACATCAATTCATTTGAATTTGTAATACGTGAAGAGGGGCTAAAAGGTTAAAGGGATGCGGACCTCAATGAGATTTGAGATAGAAGCTGGACTTTTCTTCATGATCATTGCTAGACTAACAAATTATGTATGTTTTATATAGGCAACAGTTGTAACTAAGGTTTACTGGGGTGATCCAACGGAAAAAATTTATGATGCAATTGAACATCTTAAGGTGGATTTCTTTTTCATGGGTAGGAGAGGCCTCAGACTCATGAAAAGGTATTTTGTCCCTATGTGATCACCTAAGTCTCTTTGGTATTGTCTTCTTCTGATGGTTTGGCTTTCATGTCTGTAGAGTTTTACTTGGGAGTGTGAGCAATTATGTTTTGTCCAATGCATCCTACCTAGTGACAGTAGTCAAAGGGACATGTAAACCATAAAGGAATGGATGGATTCAGGGTTTATTGACATATAAACCAACCATAATGGAATGGATTTAGGGTTTATTGTTATGTTGATGCTTTTATTCAATTGGAGTAGCATGGGGGGGATTCATGGTTTATTGTTCTTGCTGATGCTTTATTCAATTGTAGTATTGTTATTGTTTATTTATTCAGTTGGAATAATGTGGAGGTTTTACTGATTTTTTACTATGCTATAGCTCTGGTTTCACTGCTAAATGTAGCCTGGTATGGCAGTATGTATGGTTGGCTGGGTTGTGATCATGGTGTATCATGCCTTCTAATATCTATGAGAATTTCGATGTTATTTGCTTTAAGTGAACTAACTTCAGAGGTTGGAGGAACCAAAATACCTTTATGTAGCTGATTGCTTTTTACTATAAAGGAAATTTGAGTTTCGTCAACATTGAATTCATTAGAGCAGTTTTGATACTCACAATGGATGTGTGGCAGGTTATATTCCTTTCTGATGATTGGTTTGGTTTATTATTTCACATTTCCTCCATGTTATATTTCTCTGAGGGGCTAAAAGGTTAAAGGGATGCAGACCTCAATGAGATTTGAGACAAAAGCTGGACTTGTCTTCATGACCATAGCTAGACTAACAAATTATGTATGTTTTATACAGGCAACTGTTGTAACTAAGGTTTACTGTGGTGATCCAATGGAAAAAATCTATGATGCAATTGAAGATCTTAAGGTGGACTTCTTTGTCTTGGGCAGCAGAGGCCTCAGACTCATGAAAAGGTATTATGTCTCTGTGTGATCACCTAAGTCACTTTGGTATCGTCTTCTGTTGATGGTTTGGCTTTCATGTCTGCAGAGTTTTACTTGGGAGCGTGAGAAATTATGTTGTGTCCAATGCATCCTGCCCAATGACAGTAGTCAAAGGGACATATAAACCATAAAGTAATGAATGGATTCAGGGTTTATTGACATATAAACCAACCATAATGGAATGTATTTAGGGTTTATTGCTATTGCTGATGCTTTTATTCAATTGGAGTAGCATGGGTGGATTCAGGGTTTATTGTTCTTGCTAATGCTTTATTCAATTGTTGTATTGTTATTGTTTATTTATTGAGTTGGAATAATGTGGAGGTTTTACTGATTGTTCACTGTGCTATAGCTCTAGTTTCACTGCTAAAGGTAGAATTGTACGCCAGTATGTATGGTTGGTTGCGTTGTGATCATGGTGTATCATGCCTTCTAATATCTACGGGAATTTTGATGTTATTTTCTTTATGTGAACTAACTTCAGAAGATGGAGGAATCAAAATGCATTTCTGTAGCTGATTGCTTTTTACTATAAAGGAAATTTGAGTTTCATCAACATTGACTTCATTACAACTGTTCTGATACTGAGCAACGGATGTGTGGTAGGTTATATTCCTTTCTGATGATTGGTTTGGTTTATTATTTCACGTTTCCTCCATGTTATATTTGTCCTTTCCCATTGAAATATTTAACAAATCCCCATACCTATTTTCTTCTTTAGTTCTTGTTGAATAGGGTCATCGTGAGTTTCTTCTATCTTTATTTTTGCAGTTAATGTGGACAACATTTTTTGACCTTCTGGCAGGTGTTGGACACAAACATGACTTCTAGTGGCATCTGGAATGCCATAAAGTTCTTGATAATTTTCACATGTTCTCACACTAATAGGAAGTAAACCATATATAATTTAGGTCATTCTATCAAGAAAAGTTATTTTGTCAAGAAACCTTATAAAATCATGCTTATTCTGTTGAGAAATGTTAGGTGTTTATCAGGAGAAATAAAATGCCAAATATAAACTTGAATGTGTCTTATTTTTTATATTTCATCAAACTAACATCAATTCATTTGAATTTGTAATACCTGGAGAGGGGCTAAAAGGTTAAAGAGATGCAGACCTCAATGAGATTTGAGACAGAAGCTAGAATTTTCTTCATGACCATAGACAGACTAATAAATTATGTATGTTTTATACAGGCAACTGTTATAACTAAGGTTTACTGGGGTGATCCAAGGGAAAAAATTTGTGATGCAATTGAAGATCTTAAGGTGGACTGCTTAGTCATGGGCAGCAGAGGCCTCAGACACATCAAAAGTTATTATGTCTCTGTGCGATCACCTAGGTCACTTTGGTATTGTCTTCTTCTGAAGGTTTGGCTTTCATGTCTGCAGAGTTTTACTTGGGAGCGTGAGCAATTATGTTGTGTTCAATGCATCCTGCCGAGTGATAGTAGTCAAAGGGACATATAAACCATAAAGGAATGGATGGATTCAGGGTTTATTGACATATAAACCAACCGTAATGGAATGGATTTAGGGTTTATTGTTATTGCTAACGATTTTATTCAGTTGGAGTAGCATGGGTGGATTCAGGGTTTATTGTACTTGCTGATGCTTTATTCAATTGTAGTATTGTTATTGTTTATTTATTCAGTTGGAATAATGTGGAGGTTTTACTTATTGTTCACTGTGTTATAGCTTTGGTTTCACCGGTAAATGTAGCCTGGTATGGTAGTATGTATGGTTGGTTGGGTTGTGATCATGGTGTATCATGCCCTCTAATATCTATGAGAATTTTGATGTTATTTTCTTTATGTGAACTAACTTCAGAATATGGAGGAACCAAAATACCTTTCTGTAGCTGATTGCTTTTTACTATAAAGGAAGTTTCAGTTTCATCAGCATTGACTTCATTAGAACTGTTATGATACTCATCAACAGATTTGTGGCAGGTTATATTCCTTTCTAATAATTGGTTTCGTTTATTATTTCACATTTCCTCCATGTTATATTTGTCCTTTCCCATTGAAATATTTAACAAATCCCCATATCTATATTCTTCTTTAGTTCTTGTTGAATAGGGTCATCATGAGTTTCTTCTATCTTTATTTTTGTAGTTAACCTAGAGAAAGTTTTTTGACCTTCTGGCAGGTGTTGGACACAAACATCACTTCTAGTGGCATTTGGAATGCCATAAAGTTCTTGACAATTTTCATGTGTTCTCACACTAATAGGAAGTAAACCATATAGAATTTAGGTCATTATGTCAAGAAACGTTATTCTGTCAAGAAACCTTCTAAAATCCTGGTTATTTTGTTCAGAAACGTTAGGTGTTTATTAGGAGAAATAAAATGCTAGATATAAACTTGAATGTGTCTTATTTTCTATATTTCATCAAACTAACATCAATTCATTTGAATTTGTAATACCTGAAGAGGGGCTAAAAGGTTAAAGGGATGCAGACCTCAATGAGATTTGAGATAGAAGCTGGACTTTTCTTCATGACCATAGCCAGACTAACAAATTATGTATGTTTTATACAGACAACTGTTGCAACTAAGGTTTACTGGGGTGATCTAAGGGAAAAAACCTGTGATGCAATTGAAGATCTTAAGGTGGACTGCTTAGTCATGGGCAGTAGAGGCCTCAGACTCATTAAAAGGTATTATATTTCTTTGTGATCACCTAAGTCACTTTGGTATTGTCTTCTTCTGATGGTTTGGCTTTCATGTTTGCAGAGCTTTATTTGGGAGCGTGAGCAATTATGTTGTGTCCAATGCATCCTACCCAGTGACAGTAGTCAAAGGGACATATAAACCATAAAGGAATGGATGGATTCAGGGTTTATTGACATATAAACCAACCATAATGGAATGAATTTATGGTTTATTGTTATTGCTGATGCTTTTATTCAGTTGGAGTAGCATGGGTGGATTCAGGGTTTATGTTCTCGCTGATGCTTTATTCCATTGTAGTAATGTTATTGTTTATTTATTCAGTTGGAATAACGTGGAGGTTTTACTGATTGTTCACTGTGCTATAGCTCTACTTTCACTGCTAAAAGTAGCCTGGTATGGGAGTATGTATGGTTGGCTGGGTTGTGATCATGGTGTATCATGCCTTCTAATATCTATGAGATTTTTGATGTTATTTTATCTATGTCGAGTGAAGAAGTTATGAATGTTTTATTTAAATTTTCATACTTTGGAATGTTTTATTTATGAATTAAAATTTTATGTGGATTATGAAAGGATTCATTACTGACTTGATAAAAGGTCAAAAGTGAAATTTGATTCAGATGGTATTTGGTATTTGGTTTGAGGAGATGTACTCCAGTCAATATATCAAAAAGGGAATAATGGAAATATATCTATATATA
>APFE031166193.1:857-33008 GCA_000404065.3 Pinus taeda | reverse complement strand
ATTAACCGTACCAATCATACCATCAGCAGCATGAGACCCTGAAGGAGCTGCAGCGATTTGATTTTGTTTGGGTAGATCGGGGATTTTCTCATGTAACGTACCCGACTAAGTATAAACTAAGAAAAGGTACTATGCTTGAGCAATTACTTGCTCCTCAGTAACAACTCCGGCCTTAGCTACATCCTCAGTGATCTTGGGCAGTAAATATTTTACAGACCATTCAGCTAAGATTTGATCTGGGATAAAAACTTTCACTAAACGCCATCGACGTCTCCATTCATGAATGTGATCTGAAATGTAAGTGGACGTTGATTGCTTTATCGAAGTTAATAATTCCGTGCCATTGTCATATCTGACTGGCAACTGAAAATTAGTTAAAAATGAAGTAGCTAACTGACTAAAGTTATAAAAAGTGGCTCGCGGTAACTCAATGTACCACTTGGCCGCGAGACCAATTAGAGTGCACTGGAAAAGTCTTAAATGGATTGAATCATCTGAAATGGAATTAGACGCACACCAGAGGTGATAAGTCATCACATGGTTCGACGAGTCCTCTCCTGGCTTACCTTCAAACTTAGGAATATCACTAGGAAACCTATTTGGCATTAGTGGCCAAAACGGAAGATAGTTAATTGGATCATTCATAAGGCGCGACAAATCAGGCAAGTCCAAAGTTGCGATAAATGGTAACTGACGATTAGGGTCCCTAAAACTCTAGGTCGTCAGACCAGCCCCAGGAGGAGGATATCCAAGATAACTAGGAATTGGAATTGCATTTGGGATATTATATCCTCCTGGAAAACCAGGATTAACCGGACCATACTGGGGTTGTTGAGTGTTAGGACCCAGAATTGACCAATTTTGACCTTATATTTCCATCATAATATTATCCTTTTCAGTCAAAAGTTATAAGCTTTGATCACACAATGACTTAATCACCCGAAGGTATGAAGTAACTTCCCGCATATCTATATATTTAATTGTTCACTGCATATTCGTAAGTACCTTTGTATTTATCTTTGGAATGCTGACTAAATTTCTAAGTAATTGTCTTAAGCCCGCAAGAATTATAACCTATAGTTGTTGTAACACCAGAAACAGCAGCTACGCAGTTGTTGCAACACCAGAAGCAGCAACTACGCAGTTGCTACAGTCAGCAACAGAAACCATCTAAAGCGGGTATTTTGCATCAGCTGGGAATAAAAACGGCAACTATCTGAGGAACGCTGACGTGGATGATCAACCAATTGTCCAAAGCGAGTAGAACACAGTTACCAGGACTCAAAACCGGAATAGTATGGGGAAACGACGAAAGGAATGTGTGAATTCCAAGGAAGATGGTTGAAGATGGTTATCAGCTGTGTAACAGCGAGAACCTAAACAAAGAATATATTATCATATTGTTGCAACAACATTTCTGTAATTCTTATTTTTGATTAAACGGGTTAACCGAATGAACCGTAACAATCTATTGTAATAGCTGTCTCCTCTATAAAGAGGAGACATCTACATTAGTCAGGGAGGATAGTCTGTAAGAGAAATTTGTGAGAATATCAGCAAGTTTGAACTTTACTGTACTCGAATTTTTGACAGATGAATAGAAGAACGTTCTGAGTATTTAAGCTATTCTCCGTGTTCCGGGGAATCTTGTGAGAGGGACTGGGCCCACCTTCCTCACAAGATTCACCCATTTACTTTGCTGTCAAGTGTGTAAGTGTGTGATATTTTCTTTCTGCAAATACTCTGTTTGGATTCTGTAGCATTACCTCTTGCAATTCTATTTTGCTAGCACTCTGTTTTATTAAGTTATTTGAAGTTATGCAAGTGTATTTCACCGGTGAATCTGAGTGCAGTGTGTGTTAGCAATCTGATTCTAGGGGCAGGTGCTGAACGTCCTCACCTGGAGGATAGGGTCCTGATCCTCTGCCAACAGAGCATCCATCTCTTTGTTTCTAGATTTGTAATTTTAATTAATTCCTTTTATTTTATCAGCACTGTGATAACCTAGTATAAGAACTAAGTATACTACAGCTTTCGATGCTTTTAGAATTTAAGTACAAACAGTACACGGTAGCCTTTGGAATAAAAAGACTTTCCCAGGTTGACAATTAATGTGGTACTTTATTGTTTAATTAATAAACAATTCAACTAGCCAACATTGAGGTTGTTGATATGTAATCCCAGGGTACGGTTGATACTGATAGACTGGCTACTGCACAGAAAGACCAAATCGGTACTTTCCTTGGTACAGTTTTTGAATAAATTGAGGTTGACTGGTGACAACCGTACTTAAACCTGGTTGTCCTATAGGCATCTGAACCGAAGTGTGGACCGTGGGTCCAGAATGAGGTAAAGATGTCTGAGGAGTAGATACAGGGACAGTAGAAACCAGAGCTGTCGATACTCCAAAAGTAGGTGGGGTAGATGAAACAGATGTTGCAGTAGTTGCAGCAGACGTTTGAGGCAGAGTACGAGGCATACTAGGTCCAGACTGAGAAACTACAGAAGGTGCAGAAGTTTGAACAGTAGACTGGACAGGCTGCTGGGGTGAACCAGAAACCAAGGGTTGTCCAGTTTGAGATGACAACTGCACATTCGGTTGCAAGACCTGTTGGGATTGAGATGGATCCCACACTAAGTTCATTCCAGGGTACGGACCCATAATAGGTTGAGAATATTGAGGACCATAACCGGGTTGAGGGTAGGGTTAATAATTCAACGGTACATTTCCAGATCCTTGAACATATGATTGACCGGAAGGTGGTTGGTAACCTTGGGTTGGGTACTGACCTTGGGGTTGATAACTCTAAGGCACGTACTGATACTGGGGTTGACCTTGAGGTACATATTGATACTGGGGTTGACCTTGAGGTACATATTGAGTCTGGGGTTGACCTTGAGGAATGTACTGTCCTGTAGGTATGTACTCTCCTTGAGGATTCCCCCCAGGCACAAACTGGGTAGCTTGAGGTTGCACCCTAGGCACAAACTGGGTACCTTGAGGTTGCCCCCCAGGTGATACTTGAGGATTTTGAGGCTGCCCCCCAGGCGGTGGCTGACCACCTTGAGGTTGAGGATTGGGAATAGTACCCGACATCATGCTACACTCAACGGCTTAGTACCATTATTTCTAGTTAATAACCCTTGTTCAATAGGTTGAGGAGATGCTCCCGAAAAAGTACCAGAAATTGACTAATACCCAGCAAGAATAGAAGGATCGTTGTACAAAAAGGCTTCCGGAGATTGAGAAAACATGGACAACTGTCTTGACATATTTAACGGAGGATAGTAACCTCTCGGCGTTGGGTGATAAGAAATACGAGGTGGTGAAAAACTTAGTCCCGGGTTTTCCAAAAAATTAGTTAATGATAGATACTAAGCACTGCTCCTAGATGGATTGTAAAAGATTGATTCACGCTCCCTAAGCTCTATAACAGGTTGATTTTCAAGGATAGGGATGCCTTCTTCTTTTTCCGGAATAGCAAGTTCTTCAATAGCTATTAGTCCAGAAGGAAGATTTTGGGTAATTATGTTTTCCACCCTAGGTGAACTAGGACCACTATAAGTTGGAGAGGCAAACCCTGATATTGGAGTAGCAACAGTTTCAGATTCAGGTTCAGATATTTCAGGTTCTTCACCTATATCACTAGTAGATGAAACACTACCAGTAACTTCGGAAACAGACACAGGCTGTGCACTATAATTTGTTATTAAAGCTGAAAAATCAGGATATAACACCAAAGAAGACTCTCCTTTTTCAGGTGACCCAACTCTACTGTCTCTAGGAGTTACCAGGGCCCGTAGCCCTTCAGGCTGGCTCGGTGAAAACTCAGGAGGTTGGCCCCAAAGTCTACGGGACTTCCTCGGTAATTCAGCCATGGTTAAAAATTTTAACTACTTCACACGAAAACAAAGTAAAATCTCAATGAAAACCACCTAAAGCCTCTAAATAACCAAACAAATTGAATCACACACCTATAGAATCTAGGAGATCAAATCACACGGAAACAGTAACTTTACATACTAAAAACACTAGTTGGTGATGAAATCCAACGTCGCAGAGTTCAATACAGAAATAGCAGTTGGAACAGTTACGTCGGCAACCTGCTTAATGAATAGACTGGCACAAGTTTCTCCACTAAACCATCTCGAGTGAAGAGACCCCCCCAGAAAATCCAAGTGAGTCTAGCCGACGTCTGCTCCAGGTATAGTGGGATCTTCCCGCCACCATCACCTTAGGAAGAATCCTATGGAATATGGTCACTATGGTTACCAACAAAAACAAATATACCTGGGGGAACATTCTACGATCCGACACGCATGCAAGGGCAGAGTAACAAGCTCAATCCCCTTGAAGGCTCCTTGACATAAACCAAGGTTTACCAACAAGTGACCCCAGGCTCCTCGACAATGGTTAATCCGAGGTTTACCACTTTTAATAAGTGAATATCTGGCATCGTTCCCAATGAGGAAGGATTGATTCCCACACTGGTTCAGACACGATCTCATGCTTCTCCTTTAAGAGGAGCTTTCCTAGAGCATAGATGCAACAATTGGATTTCTCTCCTACCACAAGATACAGCTACTTGTTTGTTTTACTATCTTGGAGAGTTAAGTACTCCCTACTCCAAGACACTAGCCTAAGCTATGTTGGTGCAATAGAGCCCTAGAAATAAAAGATTACTAGATTGATTTTACTTTAAGCGTTATTTTTATTGGTTTTTTATTAACTCAAGAGGTGCAGAGATGAAACTCGTGGTGTGAAGACTCGACTCGAAATCACCAAAAAATGCACTTAAGATGATTAAACAACCTTTTCTCTTCAATGAAATTCTAGCTAGGAAAGAGTTTGAGAATTCAAATGCGTGTAAACACAAATCTTTCTTAACAAACAAACTAAAAGAAGAGTTTTTGTCTTTTCCAATGCACTCAAAACGAGACAACTAGTTATTTTCAAAAAAAATTCCCTTTTCTTTCAAACGCTCAAATATTACAAAAACAAACTTTTTCCAAAAGAGATTTTTGTATTTTTATAAAACACTCAAAACTATGAATAAAGCAAATCTTGAGATCTACAAACTATAGAAAACTATTTGAAGTAAAATCTTACAAGATGTCTTTTTCAAGGATGTTTTACTTGGCGATAAGCAAACCAAGGACTAACTTGTCCAGAATCACAAATTAGTCAAAAAACAAGCAATTTTTTGTTTTCTTTTGTAAAAATGAAATCCAAACTTTTAACACAAGCTTTTCGAAGTTTCACAAAGAGAAAACAAAAGATGGATTCCTCAACAAAGGTAGATTTTGCAAATGGTCAGACTAATAAGAAGGCCAGTAAAAACCAAGGTGACCTGAGGCTTTTACAACGTCTAAGCTCTGAGCTACTACACGACCAAAATGAAAACAGAGACCAGCAACCAAAACTTCTAGGAATTTCACCTAAAACCCTAACACCAATGGAATTAAACCAAGGAAAGTTCTTAACAAGTCACATGCAGGTCTGGGCAGGGGATAACAACATCTAAACAAAAATAAAACTAATTGAAAGAGTAAAATTTACGTTTTTCAAAATTTTAGCAGGGTCCACAGGTTCAGAGTTTACACAGGTGCGTGCACGCTCTGTGTGCAAAGTAAACATGCATATAAGTACGCATTGTGTTACAAGCATAGGGTGCGAGCTTCTCCTAAAGTTATGAAAAGCAAAAACAATCCTAGATCTACTAAATCCACCCAATTCCACACATAACAAGCCAAAAACATAAACAAAAACACAAGTTTCTCAGGTCAAAGTCCAAACAAGGAAAACAATCAAGTCCACAGTGGAGTCACCATTTTGTCACACGGAATGAATCGAGGTTGCTGACAAGATCAACCTTCCTAGTATCTAAAGATATCTAGTGACAAGCAAGCGAATAAAAAACTATCTTTCTCTAAATATGCAATTAAAAACAAAGGTAAACAAGTGTTCTAGGCCTACCTTCGGTCCAATGCAAGTTTGTGGAAGCCTCGCTCCCTCGCTCCAAATGAGCTTCGTTGAAGTAAGTCTGCAAACACAAACAAGCAAACAAATTAAATAGCACCTGAAAAACCAATATCATAAATAATATTCATCATAATGATCAAGGAGATTATGAAACAAACCACATAAGACAATTTGTTGAGAAAAATGAACCTGATTGTATTAATTCAAATCAAAGAAGAACTTTACAACCTGTGCCTTGATGCTGTACAAGCTCCTCTGAGGGTCCGAAAAGAAGTCTCCTCTACTTTGACAAGTTTCACTCACTTCCCAATGAAACCAAAAAGGTATGTGATCTCTCCTCTCAAGTTTAACTAGGAAGTCCCAATTCCATCAACTAAACCAATGCCTTAATTTATAGTGCAATGGAGGGAAGTTACTAGGTCCTCCTTCAAAGGGATAGCTCCTCCTATCAAGGGATTAGCTCCTTCTCTTTTGGGATGCATGAACCACCTTGGAGTGAACAATCCACGTCAAAATTCCTTCTAAAAACATCTAGAATTAACCCAAAGTGAGTTTTTTAGAATAAACTTGTGCCTTTTTTACTTTTACAGGGGTACGCAGCCACCCCTTTACAGACAGAGCGTGCAGATACACAGGTAACATGAACAAAGGGTGCGGGCCTGCAGGCAAAAGTGAGAGAAAGTGCAGAACTAGAGTTTTGTTGATTTTTAATGTCTTTCTCTCATTTGTAAAGCTTGACATGAAGAGATGAGGTCTGAGACTTGCTTAGGAGGAAAATATAAGTGATGATAGACCCATACTGACTGTAAATAGTCATGGTGACGATATTTTTGTGTAACAAGGCCGCTTCAAGATTTTTCTTCACAAAGTGTTTCCAAAAATTCTTCCACAAGTCTTCAATAGTGACCTAACAAATATTTTAAGGGATCTTCAATAATAAGTCTTCAATATGTCCTAAGAAAATCTCCAAGCTTCAACTACCGATCTTCAAAATGGTATTTAATATTCTTCCTAAGAAGTCTTCCAACAAGTCAACAATGCTACAACAAGGCATCTTCAAATTGTCTTCAACAAGGTCTTCAAGAGTAGCTCCAAAGGACCTCTAAGATGTTATGGAAACCTACTTCAAAAGAGACTTAAAATTCTTAGATCATTCAAAAGTCCATGCCTCCAATATTCAAGTCTCAGATTACCAGGCCAAAATTCACAAAATTTTCACCCTTAAACTGAAGTCTTTTCTACTACACAGGTCAAGGTCTTCCACAACATGACTAAGACTTTTCTCCTTTCTACAGGCCCAAAATAACAATGTTTTGGAGGTTTGGCCAAAAATATGAACTATATTAAGGAGCAACTCATAGGTTTGAAGATAATATTATTCCCATAGGTCTAAGGTATATTAGCATTATAGGTCTGAGCTCTGAATTTTTCCCACAAATGCAAGTGTGTAACACAGAAAAACAAACATATTTTTCCACAAAAAATCATACTTTCTTACATAGGGAAATTCATTTTTCTTAAATGTATTTATTTTTACCTCAGGTCCAAATCCTTTTCTATATGCTTGACCAAATTTTCTTTTCAAATTGAGGAGTTCAATTTTTTTTTTTTTATACTTTTTTTGTTGTATAGTGAAGAGACACATCTCTTGATCATGGAGCCAGCTTCTATGCTAACCTATTGTAATATTTCTCAAAGGAAGTTCTTGGTTGTAAAACTATGCCAAGAACCAATATTTAGGTTCAAGTTGGACCTCGAATGAGAGGGGGCTCCCTCAAGTGTTACAAGACTTTAATTTTGTTCACTTTCATTGAAAAATAACCTATGAATCACAAAGTTCATATCTAGAGGTTTGTTGTATAGGTGGTTGCTGATGAGTCAAAAATCCATGCTTAACAAATAAGGCCTTCTATTTTAGAGACCTAATCAAAGTGCCAACGTTCAGCTATGACCAAAAAACATAACTTGAAAAGTTTTCATGGAGGAATGAAGGAGAAATTAAACAATTAAATATCTTTCGTGGATGTCTAATTATCTAACTGAGATCAAAAACATGTAGAAGAATCTCTAAAATGAACAAAAATACATCTAAGCATAACATAGGAGCAACATTATAATGATTTTTGGGTGACTAATTAAACAAATTGTTCAATTAATTACTCATTAGATAAAATAACATTGCAAAGGGATGTCAAGGAGGTTGATACTCAACCTAGCCTTACCTAATGTCCTATACTACCTCAAATATATGCAGAAAAGATTATGTAATCACTAGAAACACTAGCATGTACACAAGGTTTGTCAATAAACTGAAGCTAGAAACCCCTTAATTAAAACTCTGTAATATCAGGCTTTACAAAAATATGAGGCTCTTTGGGATCAAAACCAACCCTTTTACAATCAAAATCAAAGAATATATAGATATTACGACTTCTAAAGTTGTTATAAGCTTTTAGGGATTAAATTATAACAATATACTAAAAATAAAAACAATCTCTGAATGTCCATGGGGTCTTGGATAAATGGTGATCAGGTGCTCTATTAAGGCACTCCTTGATGTGAAATCATCGGTTCAATTCCCCGCCCCGATCGGGGTGATATATTGGACATGATGAGGATGCAGTCCCACCAAGCTTACAAAAAAAACAAAAAAAACAATCTCTGAATAATTGCAGGAAATTTGGAGCTATTTGAAAATTCTCTGCCTTAAAGTATGGATAAGATTGACTACTGATCTTCCTCCTTCTTCGGATGCTAAAATCATGTCCATTGCTTGAGAATAAGAGTCAAATACATAATATGTGGAGCCAAATTTTATTTAATAAGTTTATTTATTAATTTGAATTATCATTTTATTAATTTTATTTTTCGTTTATTTTAACATTGTGCATTTAATTTTATTAAATAGTAAAACTATAGTTCTATTGTTGATTACAAATTATTAAAGTTATTCAAATAATCTTTATTACTTTAAATCTAATATTATTCCCAATCCCAATGTATAAATCTATGGTTAAAATTAATTGGGGTCTCCTACTAACATTTAAGGAAGGCAAGGGATCCATGATAATTTATTTTATTGCACAAGGTTTAATGCAAAATAATATTTTATTCCCCCCTTAAATTTTGCTCGTTATTTTTTAACTTTGACTTTAATAATTTTAAGAGTCTAATTAATTTCTTAACTTATATATATATATTATATATATATATATATATAAATATATATATATATATTATATATATATTATAAATAATTATATATCTTTATTTTGGCTGTGGTTCACGTACACCTTGGTCAAGTGGTGGTCGCTACGTCCACAAAAAAATCTAGGTTGATCTACCTCGAAGGGAATCTAGCCCCGCGGCCCACTAACAAGGCCTAATCCCAAGGGCTTCGGGCAGAATGGACCCTCTGACCTCCTGAACCGTGAGGCACTGATTTTGATATATATATATATAATCTACCTTAATTAATTAAGTTTTATTATTTAATTAGTAATTAACATTATCATTATATACATATATTCATTGATTTATTATTATTTTGTTTTTTTTCTTTTAAATTTTATTTGAAATGTGGATTGAGATTTAGTGTGGAAAATGGCTTAGTAGATAGGGATAAGATCAAAAATTTAAACTGTAACATTTGAGCCAGAAAATGTTATGACATGACATATAGTCGTTTTCATTTTTCAGTGATGCCAAAACAACTTTTTGTAATGAGGTATGAATTTTTTTTTATAATGTGTAATGCAGTATATGTATTGACTAACCCTGAGCATCATATTTTTGATGACGAGATACATTTTTTAGGACAATTAATCATTTTTTGGATAATTCTCAACTAGAGGAATGAAACTCTAGTGCTTGCACAAACAAAGAATGTTTTATGGCTTTAATAGTCCAACAAAGTCCAAGTTTAGTAAGTGCAAATTGTGTTCCATGCCTTCTTGTCCTTTTAATATATAAGATTCTTTGCCATATTCTTACTATAAGCAAGTGAGACAAGTTAAACAAGGAACACAATATGGAGTCATCATTTGAGGTCATAATGCAAGAGGTATAAAGGGAGTCCACTTCATAGAGTTTCATCAATGCATTTGGAATATACATTTAGGACTTCATTTATACATACACGAGCTTAGGACTAGCACTTCAATTATGTATTTACTGTTGAAAATAGCAACAAGAAATGCTAAATATAGAAGTGCTAAATTTAGCACTGCTATAAATAGAATTTTTGGATACCTTCCTATTTTAGTTAGTCCTTGAACTAAAATAGAGAAGTAAAAATTCGAATTTGATCTTAGCAACTATTTGTAAAATAATTAATTAATTCATCTTGAGTTAATTAGTTGTAGAAAATCAAACATGAAGTCTATGTAGGGACATACAAGAGTTTCTCCATTGATTGAGGAATTTATCCATGAGTTAAAGAGATAAGGATGAGTTGTAATATTGAGTTGTAATTAGTTGGTTCAGTTAACTAAGTCAAGTGCAGTTATATTAGTTCAAATAGTTTGTTGAACTAATCGTGAGTTCAGTTAGTTAATGCATGCATGCATGTAACTGCTGCACTTCAGATAACTGAATATTCTCTCATAAATAACTCATGCATGTCAGTTCAGACAGAGACCCAATTGAGATCAGATGGAGGGACAGTGTACTATCAATTGTAGGAATATTCCATTGTGAATATCTCTTGCAAGCAGAATGAATTCATTCCTTGGAGATTGCCCAA
Organism: Pinus taeda; assembly: GCA_000404065.3. Taxonomy (NCBI): domain Eukaryota; kingdom Viridiplantae; phylum Streptophyta; class Pinopsida; order Pinales; family Pinaceae; genus Pinus; species Pinus taeda. The sequence goes on along the minus strand of APFE031166193.1, from coordinate 22,281 downwards.
TTACTTCTTCAGTTCAGTGAGTGTGTGATTAGGCCAATCACACAGGTGGCATCATTGGACCCCAAGAAAAAGTGTGCAAGGAAATAAGAGGCTTGGAGGGCTAAGGGAAGGCATATCTAGTGTCTATTCAGTCTATGAGTTGTATTGATTGATTTCAGAGAGAGCAGGATAGCTTGTGAGCTGATTCTTTTTGTAACTTGAACATATTTCCACTTGTATGATAATACAAAGATTGGGGTTTTAGACTGAGGCTTTCCTCGGGTTATTCTTCTATGTTCATGTGTGATTGATTTCTCATTCTTAGTTATATGTGTTCTATTTGATCTTGCTCATATTCGATTAAGTTTCTGCAAAGTTTGTTGTAGAAGTAGATCTTGTATTTTTCTTTAGTATATTGCATAATCTGTTGATCTACAGTGGGAATTTCTACATTTAGGACTTCATTAAACTTCAACAATTCTAGGCCTTCAACGATGCTAGGGTCATTATTGACAAAGCAATGACAACTTTCAAGTATTATGCCTACGATACATAGCTCCATCCACACAATTGTCTCGAACAAAGGAATCTCATGCCCCTCTCACTATGAAGGCCTCCAAATGAAGTCCATCTAGCAAATCCATGGATTGCTCCACACCCAAGTCCATGAAGAGATCTCATAACTCATAATCACCAAGTCAATCATGCAATCCTCTCATGACGTCTCAATGTCTGCAACCTCATCTCAAGGTGCTACATTAAGTCATCTGGATCCATTTCTCCCATCATCGGTCAATTTTCTCCACTCATCATCTCTCCTTTAATACAAAACATGCTACTCACATGTCTGCAAAAGAGGCAAGGTACCCCCTATCTCATAAAGACATCTATGTACTACCAAGGCCTATAAACCAAGAAATGTTCAAAAATATCTAGATCCTCCTCCTCAAGAAGGCTCTCCATGTCTCAGTATGATCAACCTTGTTAATCATCCCATTCTGCAACTCATGCTATGATGGCTAAGTCTTTATGACTCTACCAAACTTCCACCCAAGTGTTGCACACTAATCCATCATCATAAATGCAACCAAATTTTCCCAAATCCACTACTAGATCATGTGAATGATGTATCTCACACTTGATCCTTAATTGTCAAGTAAACTCCAAGATCACATACCATGCACATGAAGACAACTTTGGTCACAACCACCATTAGAGAATTTTTAAGGTCTAAAATGGGCCTCCTAAGAAAAATGTACAACCAAATTTTTTTTTATAAGAACCAATAGGATTAAAGATGATGATGTCAACCATGGGGGATGATTCACCATTTTTGGAGTAAAAAAGTAAAAAGATTAAAAAAAATAAATAATAAAATAACTTTTTCAATTCATCTTTTCAACTTATATCCCTAATGTTTTACTAAAATTTAGAGTGAGAGTAATCATTGGCTGAAAAATTTAATTCCTCATCCAAGTAGTACCCATGTTGCATACTTTCGATGGACCCTGCTACATGAAAAATGAGAAATGCATGAAAACATGTGACTGTTGTAACACCCCCAACCAAGTCTACCCAAAGTAACCATGTCAACTGAGGTAAACATGAGGAGAGATGCTACTATAAACAGATTCAACCTCCTATGTCACCTTAAAGAAGTGGAATCAATGGAACATCACATACAGTCATCCAACATTATCAGTAGACCCCTCGGGAGGCAAGTCATTCACTTAGACAACCTATCCCTGGGTCCCACTGCTATTTTGCAGCTCTTAAGCCTCAGCCACTCTCATTCTATGGGCAAGGGAGCAATCACCAATCTAAAGTCACTCTCACAGGCCTACCTGCTAGCGACTGTGGTCCAAAATTGCCAGTTTTGTGCCAGCGACCCTGAAATTTGAGCAACTTTTCCAGCCCATAATCCTAGCCTCTACCTAGAACTTGTTGTAACTTTTAGAAATCATTAAAAACTTGATAACCAAGCTAATCAATCAAAAATCATCCTCAGTATTAGGCTTGAGCATACCCAACTGAGACTGACATTCTATCAAAGACTTGCATCAATGTAACCTACAGGTCTAGGATACAAGACAAAGCATAAATGACTGAAACAACTTATGAAACATAACTAGAAGGATCACCTACTTCTCCATTCAACTACTACATCATCAATTAGGTCTTGCATCCATCTGTTTAATAGTTACAACTAAATATATGAAATAACCATGACATGAAGCAGTCATTCAACCATGCTTATAACTGACATAAAACCATATAAATATCAGAGATATGACAAACATTAAATCCACATATAAATGAGTGCAAAATTAAGAGAACTTAGCTTTTATTAATCATAGGCAAATCTGACCAGGTTCGGGACTTCAACATACCACCCGACCATGGACATGGTTGAACCAAATCTCTCTTTCAGCCAGTCACCCCCATGCGATATTCCAAGCAAGAATGTGGGATCTCATAAAACAACCAATCCAAGAACAACCAAGGGAATCCAAAGGTTAAATCACACCCACCCTCACCAAACCATGATCACACCAAAACTGGTTCTCCAAACATAACCAAACAGAACTTGGAATGCCATCTAGAATCCATCACTATCCTTGAGGAATTTTCTATCTCCTTGTCTCTCAGGATTTACGGCAATCCAAACCCAGATCACTAGGCCCTAAATCGAGACTGCTCCCTTAGGCTTTACCGTGTATCCTACCAAAACTGGTCAAGGGATTCCTAGGCCTTTGGGAATGAAATTTGAGACCACCTCTGCCCCGGATTCCGAAATCCATATGGAAATTTGAACTTTCTAAAACCTAAATAAACATCCCAACATACCATGACATTCGGAAAAAGGCTAGGCTAGGCCAAAAACCACTATCATAACCCAACAAAACCATGCCACCGATAGTAAGAGAACCATACACCAAGATGCAAAGTCATGCATGTCCAAAACAACTAGGAAATCACCCTTGCAAAAGGTTACCTACAAGTATTCCTGCTGAAGCTACTTGATACTTCTTTCCTTGTTCCTTACTTGATTTTCCTTTCCTTGCTCCAAACTAGAGTGCACTAAGAAAACTCTAAGTGGCCAAGAGAGTGAGAGAGAGAGAGAGAGAGAGGAAAGAATAATGAGAGATATCCAAACTTGAACTCGATAAAAACCATGAACTGATCCTCAGAAGCCTTTTTATGCATGAGGCCTCTAATTTCTTCATTTTCCATTACTTTCCTTCAATTTCCTCCTCGCATGCAACCTGTGACCTGTTACCTTCCTTTTCTCCTAATTTCCTTTATTTTCATAAATAAATGTGCCAAAATGTATTTTTTCCTTTTAATGCCTTTGCCTTAGCCTTTTCCAATTTTCCTTAGCCATAACATATATCCAGTGATTCCCACTAGGATATATTTGCCCAGCATTCAACTTGGAATAAGTGTCCCTTAACCATGGTCTTATTTCACCTTTATTAGCTTTTATTACATGAAAGTTTCACTAGGGTTGTTACAATTGCAATCACGTTTTTCATGTATTTCTCATTTTTCATGTCGCAAGGTCCATCAAAAGTATTAAAAATGGGTACTTCTTGGATGAAGAATCAAATTATGCATCCAACAAGTGTTTCCGGTCGAAATTTGAGTAAACCCATAGGGAGACAAGTTGAATATATATATATATATATATATATATTTTCCTCTAAAATTTGATGATGTAATCTAATCTTATTTTATTATTTCCACTATTATTTTATAATTTCCTTAGGAGGGCCATTTTAGACGTAAAAATTATCCTAATTGAAACCAGTCAATCTGACATCACAGGCTCCTACTATAAAAGGAAATAATCATCATACTCTCACCATTCTCTCTCCTGGCTAGACATGTCTCTATCAATGCCTCAATGAAGAAGTCTAACCAACAACCTTGATAATATGCAACTCAACTATTATGGCCTTCAGCTTTGAGTTCTCTCACTTGAAAGGCCTTAATCCTCAAGTGATAGAAAATGCTTGGCCAATCCTCTCATAGCCAATTGTGACTTGTCTTATGCAAATTTGTCTCATCCATTACCTTTTGTCCAAGGCATCTACCCCATCCAACCCTGGGTCTATTTATTAGCTATACAACCTCCACATCCAACCATGCTATCTTGCTCATACATGAATGAGAACTCATATTAATAAACAATGTGTAATAGCTCCCACAAACATCGCCCTAGATTTCATCTTCTCTAAAGTCTAGGAGTGGTCCATGGTCTAGTCTGTCATGTGATATCCATGGTATCTTTTTCCTGGTGCTAGAGAGCATCCTCATAAAAAACGGTTGTACCATGCTAGGCTCTTAGCCAAGCCTCCAAAACATACATCTTGTCTTGTCGCCAAACTAGTCAATTCCACACCTCTAGCTCTGAACTGTCATAGTTACTTGCATCTTGCTCTAATCTTTGGTTTGATACCAACTCTCGGTTGGTGAGATGTTTCACTTCCATCTTCACTTCCTCAAAATTTGACCACCTGTAACATCGACTACAATGTGGTGAAGAGACTAAACTGCTATCAATTTGCTTCAGCTACTACTACTTCACTCAATGATCTTATGCCTTTGACCTTATGCCACTTGTCATATCAGGGATAGTCTGGTGAAGAGCATCAAAATGTCATTAATTCTACAATTTTTTCAATTTGATACCACAAATCACAACCCCAAGGGATTTACACAGTTACAAGATGTGTTTGGCACATCGTGATCCCTAAAGTGTGCGACAATGACGCATTTCACATCTACTTAATGTAGTACAAAGTTAGTCGACCTGGACTATGCCTTTGCTTCTTATCTTAGTTAAGTGTTAGCAGAATATTAACTTAACCAATTTATCCTTTCAAAATGTGTCATACAAACATAAAACATGCATCATCATCAAAATATACACAATAGATATATAGGGTAGGAAACATTCATCTTAACACCTGCAAAATAGAATCATATAAGAGTAATACAAAATACAATGAAGTCCCGAAACTTGGCCAATTACAACAAATCAACTTGTATTTGTGTACAAAATCTCTCACAATCTCAACTTGTGCAATGTCCCATATGCACATCATCACAAGAATCCTCTAGGTAAAAGATTCAAGCCCCTTAGTTATAATCCATGACCAACATGAACCTCTATATGAAACTACTACTCTTGGCCAACTTGTGATATCACACATCCCCACGATGTGATCTCTCTCTATGATGATGGTGTGCATTCTCTCTCCATGATATCACATGTCCCAACATCGGCTCACAAAGTTTCAAAAATACCCACAAGAACCCCTAGACTGCACTCCCCCAGGCATGATCTAATTCCAATTTCCCATGCCAAGTTGTCGTACAAATCATCTCAACTCACTCAACAAGACCAAACACCAAATTTTGGTTTGGTTAGTGGTCGTACCAAGTCATTCGAACCAGCTCTACATGACCTAATCAATTTGCATGACATGCCTAGATTGCACGACTCACCTTGTCTACACGACTTGCTTGAATCACACAACCTACCCTATCTACAAAAATTTCTCGACTCGCATGACTTACCCTATCTACATGAATCACTTGACTCACATGACCTGCCCAACTCACATGACTCACCTTTTTTATCCAAGGAATAAAAAAGGTGCTCAAAAATAAAAGTGCTCAGAAGTGCTTGAAAACCGTACCAAAACATGGTGCTCTCCATTATGAATCCAATGCAAATTGAATCACTCAAAACCAACATCGTATGATCAAGGTATTGCATTCTGATAGTTGGCACCCCCATGTTGACTAAACTTATTGGGGGTCAATAGTAGGTCGAGTGGGATCGAAGCCCTGACCTTGGTCACCGCATCACATGTGATCATAGTGGATGCAACAACAAGGGGGCACAAGACCACGACGGAGGTGTTGGGTGCCAACTGATGGGGGGCAGGGCTCTAATCCTTAGCCCCAGGTTATGGGACAACCCAACGGACTATGGCAAAAGCTTTCAGGAGTTAAGATGATGAGTGCGCATTAGGGGAATTTTGAGGTCTAAAATGGGCCTCATAAGAAAAATGTACAAGCAAAATAAACTTTATAAAAATAAATAGGATTCAAGATGATGGTGTCAACCATGGGGGATGATTCACCATTTTTGGAGTAAAAAAGTAAAAAGATTAAAAAATAATAAAATAATAAAACTACTTTTTCAACTTGTATTTACAACTTATCTCCCTAAGGATTTACTCAAATTTTGAGCGAGAGTACTCGTTGGATACAAAATTTAATTCCTCATCCAAGGAGTACCCATGTTGCATACCTTCAATGGATCCTGCTACATGAAAAATGAGAAATACATGAAAAACATAATTGCAATCACATTTTTCATGTATTTCTCATTTTTCGTGTAGTAGGGTACATCGAAAGTATGCAACATGGGTACTCCTTAGATGAGGAATCAAATTTTCCATCCAACTAGTGGTGTCACTCAAATTTGAGTAAACTCATAGGGAGATAAGTTGAATACGTGAGTTGAAAAAATATTTTTTCTTTTTCCCTCTAAAATTTGATTATGTAATCTAATATTAGTTTATTATTTTCACTATTATTTTATAATTTCCTTAGGACACCCATTTTAGACCTCAAAATTCCTGTAATCTGAGAGTTAAGGATTGGCCCCCAGGTCTCGTGGTCACTGTGGAACCGACGACGTGTATGGTGGAGCCAGCTAACGGGGGCAGATTGTTAGCTCAACCCTTGACCTTATGGAATTAGTGCAACCACAGGTTAAGGAAGAAGGTGCAGAATGACAGGGGCAAGTGGTTAGCCTGGCCTTCGATCACATGGTCAATATGACCAAGAGCGGGGCCCAAATTTGAGCGCAAAGAGTTATTGGGCAAACTAACAGATCAACAATTTGTACCATTTTTTATGCAAATCTTGCTGGCACCAAGCAAATTTTTCGTTTAGCGGTTGGAAAAGGGGCAGCAAGTGTATGACAATTAGCCAATTTTTCTACTTTGTAGAACAATTTGCTACAAAACTTCTAAGAGCCATAACTTGATGAGTTTTTGGCCTTTTTGAGCCTAACAAGAGCCCATATAGGGATTTTTGGGTCTTCTAAAGCCATTGAAAACATTATTTTTGCATTTTGAGTGCTTAAAGCCTATGTAATTACATATTTGAGAACTTAATTTAAGAGGCCCAACATTGGAAGCTTGAGCAAGAGACGTAGCCCAGGAGGGGTGAACTCCTTTATCAATTTGTTGTATTGTATTGTTGTGACTATTGGCTACAAACTAAGTTTAAAACACTAATTTATGTACTTTTGCAAATGGATCCATTGCCTAAAAGACATAAACTTTTACGTGCAAATTTTCCATAAACCTTCAAGTTTGTAATTTAGATCAACTTGGTATCAAAGCTTTGGTTATTTTGAAGGTTTGATTTTGTTTGAAAGTGTTTTATGATGTTTACAAGGTTAAAGATGAAAATAAGAGGAGGAGTGCTTGAAGAACCAAATCCTCAAATTGGTTCAAGGAAGTCACAAACACCTCAAACTTCACCAATTATGGCACATGAAGAAGGACATGAGATGATTTCTAAAAATGAGAGAGTTTTCAGAAAGACTTTCTTTGAAATCTCTGAAATGGTGAAAGTTTTGTTTGAAGAAAGGAACACAAGGTTGCAAGGAGAGAGTTCTAATATACCAAAAGGTAATGGAGGAAATGGGAGTAAGCCTCCACCTCCACCTCCACCTCCATATTCTCCTCCTCCTTCACCTCTTCCTTCACCTTCATCCCCCTCCACTTCTACCCCTTCACATGCTCCTCCAAGAACTCCAAAAGGACATGTTAAAACACCTTTGTTAAAGCTTTACGTCAAATTTGAAATGCCTATGTACAATCGGGAAGTAAATGATGAAAAATTGTATAATTGGGTTCATAAACTTGAAGTCTATTGTAGGATTCAACAAATTGATGATGATTCCAGTAAGATCCAACTTGTGCAACTCTCATATGGTGGGAGGCCAAAACCCAAGAGGACTTGAAGATAAGTGTTAGGATAACTTCTTCTTGGAATGATTTCGTAGCTCTATTAAGGAGACAATTCTATCCATTAGCTTATATGCAGAAAGCAATAATGGATTGGAAAAACTTCAAACAAGAAAAACGTATGAGTGTTCAGAGTTATACACAAGAGTTTGGAAGAAGAGCTCTAATTTTTGGTGTAGATTTATCATCACAAGACACTCTCCTTAAATACATAGGTGGTTTACATGGTTGCTTAAGGCATACAATTCTTATGCTTAACCCTACAAAGCTAGGTGAATTATGTGTACATTCAACTCATTTAGAAGCAAGAGGGAAAAAATATTCTCAAGAGATTAGCGAGAAGCCATTTAAGTCTGGAGACAAAGGAACGAGGAAGTTTAAAGGAAAAGACAAAAATAATGCTACCATCAAGAAAGAGGGAGAAAAGCTCACTTGTAAACATTGTTCAAGAAGAGGCCATGATGAAGATCATTGTTCGAAACTTCATCAAAAAATGAGACCAAAGAAGGAGAAAGAAAAGATTTCCACAACAACTCAATAAGATCTAGGATTTGCTTTTGGAGATGAGACCAAAATCATAGCCATGGAATTGAAATGTAAAGATTCTATTGCAAGTACTAGTTCTTATAGCAAACCGATTGAAACCCAAAATGATAAATAAAGAATTGATCTTTTCCATATTAGAGTCATCTCAAAACATAAAAAAGTAGATACTTTGTTTAATAGTGGATCCCAAGCCAACCTTATTTCAAAAGTCATGGTCAAGAAACTAAGTTTGGAAACCATTACTCATCCTAAAACTTATCCTTTGGGTTGGGTATGTGACAATTCCAAATTCAAAGTGACAAGAAAATGCAAATTGAAATTTGCCCTCACTCCAAATTTTGTTGATGAGGTAGAGCTTGATGTTATTCCACTTGACATATGTGGGATTGTTTTGGGGAGTCCATACTTGTATGACTGAAAAGCAATATTTTATCGCCATGAAAACAAATATCATTTGTTTAAATATGGAATTTAGTATATTGTTAGAGCACACCATAAGAATATGAATTTATCTCTTATAAGTGTTGGACAAATGAAAAGGCTTGTAAATCCTAGTCAACATTTTGCATTGTTAATGATCAAACACAAAGATGTTGAGGAATCTAAAGCTTTCCAAGGATGTGATGTAAAACTCAAACATGATTTAGTTGAGGTTGTTAGCACATGTGATAAGATTTTTCAATAGTATGATGTGTTGCCTCCTAAAAGAGGAATATAACATGAAGTTCAATTGCAGCTAGATGCATCACTTTTGAACATTGGTATGTACAACATGCCAGTGTTAGAGAATGCAGGCATCAAGAAGCAGATGCAAGAGCTACTTGGAAAAGGGGTCATTAGGCCTAGTACATATTCTTATGTGTATCCTAATGTCTTGGCTTTGAAAAAGGATGGTACATGTCGATGGTGATCACTGTGTGTGGATTTTGGAGCTTTGAACAAAATCACAGTAAATAATCGTTATCCTCTTTCTCGCATTAATGTTTTGTTAAATCATTTTAAGGATGTTGTTTATTTCACTAAATTGAACTTGCAAAGTGGTTACCATCAAATAAGATTTGTTGAAGGTAATATGTGGAAAGCCAATTTCAAGACAAAGCTAGCTTCATTGCATGCTTTGACAAGGGTGAAATAGGTCTCTCAATGCGGAGGCAAGCAACAAAAATCCTTTAATGAATTGAAAGGTAAAATCAATACACCATCAATTTTTGCATAGGATCTTAATCAACCATTATAGATTTAGCTGGTGAATCGTATGGTACAATAACATTTGGTGAAGAGTCAAGCCAAGTACGAGGCTAGACATGATAAGTATCGTGTTGACCACAACTTCCAAGTTGTGGATGAAGTAAGGCTTTGGATCAACAAAGAAAAGCTTCAAGATGAAGAGAACTTGAGATTATATGAGCTTCCCTTGATTGAATATCAATGAGAGAATGTTTAGATTCCATCAATAGAAGACTTCTCTGCTAAATATCTTGAAGAATTGTAGTAAGATACTATCCTTGACAGAAAAACAAGGCCTTCACGAAGAGGTAATGTGGAATACCTTCATGTAAGAATCAAGGGAACTAATCCAATAAAGGGCAAATGGATTGAGATTGGAAGGGTGAGGGAGTTGTATCCTAACCTACTCGTTGAAAGAAAATAATCTTTTGTTGGTCCAAAAGCTTCCAATGGGGAGGATTGATCCAGGGGATCAGAAAAGTGCACAAAAATGAAAGTTCTCAGAAGTGCCAGAAACTAGTGCCAAAATGTAGTGCTCTCCATTCTGAATCCAACATGACTTAAATCATTCAAAACAAACATTGTATGCTCAAGATATCAAATTCTAATCGTTTTGCTAAATAACTAAAAAAATTGCAAGTTGCTGACTGGACTGCTAACTGGGAAGTTTGTATAGTTGAGCCAGTAGGTTGACTAGGTGTACCATCGGGCCAATCAGGTGTTGCCAAGTTTTAGAATGTGGTTTATCCAAGTGGTCAGTTTTCATTAGTTGGAGGTTGTTTCATGGAATAGTAGGAGGGTGCCACGTGGCCCAATCAGGGGATACCACGTGGCACCCCTAGGTTGACTAAAAATTATTGGGGGTTGACTGGTAGGTTAGGAAGGATCAAATCCCCGACCTTTCGATAAATAGAGCCAAGTGTTACCAATTGTGCCATGCCCGTTTCTTAACATCTATGTGTTGTAGCAACTACAACCACCCTCCAAAATGTTTCCTACACTTCGTTTTGGAACCTCCCTACTAAAATCCTAGCAACTTATCTCACACTGACCTAGGTACTTGTGCTTTCATTGAGTTTTCTCTTTTTCTTTACAACTTGTGTTTTCTTACTTTCTTTTCTATCTAACCACAAGTTGGACTCTTCACTTGGTTGCAATTTGGTTCTAGCATTGCCTTGATGATCTGTGCAATCCTAAAGGGGAACCAACCTTGCTCTTAGGAAATGCACAGTTCAAGCCCACAGTGAGCTTCAGCTCCAAAATTGTGCAAGCTCAGATGGTAGACTGTCTTCATCTGGGAAAATGCGTAGAGCATGAGAGGCAACTAGAGCCACTCAACCCAGGAATTGTGTAGAAGCCTTCCCTTAGCAATTGCCCGATGCATGTGCCAGTGAGTTGCCTAGTTCTTCCTGGAACTGTGTAATTCATCCGTGCATGCATGACAACCTCACCTGAAAAATAAAAAAGAAAAAAGTGAAAAGGAATCTGTACAAAATAGGGATCTATTTTTAACAGTTGGAGTTACACTTGAGTTATTTTTGGAAACTGCCACCATGTGTCATTTTTCCTAGATTTTTGACCTTCACATCATAAACCCTAAATCAATAAAATCTATTTAGTGGGTGCCACTAGAGCTCGTTTTCACATTCGATCTTGGAGCTCTGGAATTCCCTAGGAGATCTAGGAACCTTTGGCACAATCATCACATATTTTCCAGGTAAGTCTTGCTTTTATAGTCTTTCGCTGCTTTTTCTATTGCTTTTGTTTTTGGCTTGTGAGAGTGTTGTTTTACCTATTTTATTGAATGACCACTAGAGTTTTTATTTGTTTTAGCTTATATAAGTGTTGTTTTAAGTTTTTTAATTCCCTTCCTAAGTGTCGCATCAATAACCCAATTTTTTCACTAATGGTCGTCATTGCAGTGACTCTCTCCATAACCTTCGTTTTTTTTTTTTTTTTATATGTTTGAGTGATTCCTGCACTTGTTTTGATTGCATGCATCACCAATCATTTAGATATGCACCAACCATCACTCACACATTTAGATATGCTCATTTTCATGTTGCCTTCTGGAAAATCTTAACTTCATTGGTCCATATCTAGCTCTTCCCAGCATGCACTGTTCATTTATGGATCTCAAGGCTCTACCTTGTCTCCAGGAATTGTGCAAAGGCTACTAGTGGCTGGCCCCAGATGTGCACTGTGCAGTTCCAGGAGACAGTCTCGAAGCCTTGGCCACTGGGATTGCACAATGCCTAGTCCCAGCCAGCACAAGTCAGACTAAAATGCACATTTCATAGTTCCAGTTAGCATCATCTCCTTACTGGCAGTTGGGATTGCGCAATGCACATATCCAACTGACAGTCCTCACCTCTTGCTACCTAGAATGTGCAATCTTTCCCAACAGTTGTCCAGTTTTTTTCTTGGTCTTTCTTGAAGTTCTTTCGATTTCAAGTTAACATTTGCATGCCATGAGTGTCCTCTCTGTCTCCAGGTACTATAGTTGTTGAAAACAATTTCACCAGTACAGGTAACATGGCTTCCAAGAGAGCTAGATCAAAGGATACTATCGAGAGAAGCACTGGAGATGTAATTGAACAAGTGTCAATGAACTTTCCAGTCTATGCAGACACACAAGTGTTCATAGAGAAGGACATGAATATAACATGCCATGAAATTAAGGATATCTTTGTGGGCATCTTCAAGGAATATCTAGAAGATCAACAGGTCTATATCAACATCCATAAGTCAGGCTTGTACAAGGTTACATGCAGGTACCCTGCCTTCCCATGTGTTATAAAATTATATATTATGGAGCAATGGAACACATATAATATTGCAGAAATATAAACACAGAAAACGCATAAAACAAGGAGACACAGATATACGTGGTTCACCCAATTTGGGCTACGTCCACCCCGAACAGCTAGTCCTTCCTTTCTATTATCCAGCAAAATGAAGAGACACAACCTACAACAGAACTGCTGTAATATCCTCTATTTTATCTCACAGTCTCACCTCTCTACTTCTCGCTCGAAGAATACACATATATTACACAGACTCAATACAATGCCCTCATACAAAGAGAGGGGTTGCCTTCTAGGGCAAAAAACCCTAAACTAAACATAAGTTATACCGTCAGATCATCCACCTAATGAACGACCTAGATTGACAAGAAATTACTATACTTTTACAAAGCAATTTTACATCTGTTTTGAGCTTCGGGGGCACTGCCCCCGAGTCCCCACCAGGGGACCATTGGCCCCTGGACCCCCCAACTGAGGGGGATTGCCCCCCCTGGATCCCCGCGGGGGGGACAAGTCCCCCCCGTACCCCCCTGCATGGAGGGGTGTACAAATTTCCTGGGGTATACATCTGGCTAAAACAAAGACCTCTGAACAATCATGCTCCACACACAACACCATGTGCGGACATCATTCAATGGATTGTCTCGCATACTGATCCTGAGATGATGAAATTGAGTAGTTCCATTAGAAGACAAATTTCTACCTTTAGGATGGAAAACTATCATTATATGTATGACTTACCAAGTCACTCAAAAAGGCCTATCAACTCTTGATAATCTTTGCATGCCGCTTATACAGTCAAGAGAGCATGAAGACCTTTCCACAGAGTTGGAAAATGAAGCAAAACCCTTCAACTGGTCAGATATGTTGGCTCGTCTTTTGAAAGTGCATGTGGTTATTACCGGAATCCACCCAAGGATGAGAAAGCAAGATTCTATATGTTTTCGTACCTACTTAATGCAATATGTTCCCAACATTTGTTTCTTGGCATGGACACCATCAAAGAATGTCGTGAACATTTATTTCAAGTTTCTTTTCTAGTGAAGCTACTAAGGCGTCATGGCGAGGCTATCCGACCATTTCATCATCTCGGTTTACAAGATGATATTTGAGCATGATCCACCTTGCACATACCAAGAAGCGATGCAGGCATTACTTAACATTGTAGATTGGTATGCCTCACCCGGTGGCACATTCATTGAGATGTTTAGTGAAGAGAAGCCTCTGCATGTGCTACCAAGGTTTTCCATGGATAATTTGGTCATGTAGTAGGCTGCATATCACATCTCCACAGGGTTATCTGTAGGATTGTAGAGGAGTAAGAAGGTACCATGACTTGCTCTTCCTTTGTAGATTAGGTTGTACGAGATATGGAGCTTGAAGGATGCGAATGCCAAGGCCAAGGACTTAGAAAAGTTTCAGTTTGTCACCAAGGACTACAATCTATATGATCCCCACTACATATGCAAGAACCACTGTGTGTAGGTGTATTATCCATGGATCCATGAGACATTTCATTGGGAAGAGGAAGATCCTTAGAGGTATTTTTACAACTCCTCTAGGCTCAATGAACCAGTAAGCAAGGCTATAGAATGGAAAGCTGCTCTACAGCCAGCAACACCATAGGAAGCAGCAACAACAGTAGTAGTGAGAAGCAAACCAGTGCAAGACAAAGGTAAGAGGAGGACTACCAAGAACCCAGAGGTTGAGAAAAGTTGATACTTCAGAGAAGATCGTCTCATTGAGAGAGTAGAATTGGAAGTACAAGAAAAGAGGAAAGATCACATAAAGAGAGTAGAATAGAGGAAGAGAGAGAAGCAAAGGTTGGATGATGCAGAAAATAAGTTGTAGGAGAAAGAGAAGAAGCTTAAAGAAGAGTAGGAGCTGAGAAGGAGATAGAGGGAAGAGAAGAAAAGACAAGAGCAAGAAGAAGGGCAAGGCGTGATGATAGAGAAAATTGCACTTGTATAGGTTGGGGAGTCAGAACAACCAGTAGATGAAGAAGATGGTGATCAAGTGAAGGTTTGGTAACTTTCTCAGCAAATTGAGAAAATGGTTGAAGCAACAGCCATGGAGTTGGAGTAGGAGCCACATGACCAAGATACCGACCTCATGTTGACAACATCTAAGGTTGCCCCTTAGTCTCCACCACATCTAGAATTAGAACCAATATCGAGAGAGAAAGGAGAGGTTGTTCTCCTTAATGGTGATCTAGTGATGGATGTGTACAATATGTCATTTGATGAGTCATAACAGAGGATTATACAAGTGCAGATAAAGCATCTTCGAGATGATCACATGTCACCTGCACATATGGAGGAAAGGGTGTCAGATATTAGAAGACATCCAACTATCATGGACGATGCCCCTAAGGCTTATGCAGAAGCCACAAGCTCAACTGTCAAGTTCTTATTGGCAGAGAATGATCAGATGGCAAAGGACTTACAAGAGGCCAGGCATAGGGAAGAACAATCTACATGATCTACTATGGAAGAGATGAGAAAAGTGATACTTGTTGAAGTATCGACTCTAGATACCACCATGCAGAAATTTTATGATGGATTTGTCATCATGCATAAGGTGGTTGTCCATATTTATGGTTTTTAGCAGTAGCGCGTGAAGATTACCCAAAATCTCAAAGAAATACATGTTGCTATTGCACATGTATAGGAATGAAAAATGAGGTACAAGAGAGCCCTACTTTACTTGTAGAAGATAATGAAGTTGTAGGTAGAGCTAGAAAAAGCATGTATCTGTATGTTGATCTGGAACTATGAGAAGCTCCCCCCACTCATCACTAGCATTGAGGCTTCCTATGCATGATTTTTCAAGAGTTTAGATGTCATGGTGAGGACACATAATATCCCTTCAATCATATCCTTCACTCAATACATTAATAATAACCAAGTCCAATTGAACGTCGACAGGTACATGGAGCAGTTGATGAGAGAGGCCACCAACAATGACTTGCAACTAAGAGCAAAAAACGTAAAGAAGTACATCAGTGGTCCAACCACACTCAGGATAATGTTGCACATGCTTCAAGATAAGTTGGACAAAGGTTCCAAAACCATATACCTAGAAGCCATGGAGGCAAGAGTATATTTCCAGAAAGACATCACCAAATAGTACGGGGTCACCATAGCGTAATACCAATATTGGTATCAGTTTGTCATCAAAGACCATCAAGAGGATGTTGTTGAGTTGGTCTTTCCCCAAGCTTCTGAGTGATGGTTTTTTCCTTGTTAGGATGGCTCAAGCCTATATTTGTCCCACATGGATATATGTGGAAATTGTATTATTACTTGTAAATATATTATAAGTAAAATTCCAAGCGTCATTAGTGGAATACGAATAGTCACTATGTAATGTAAAGAGTTATTTGTAAAGGAATTGAAGAATCATGAGGGTATTCAAAGAGTCAAAAGGGAATGTCAAGGGTCACCCCACCGTTTTTTATATATAGAACCTCATAAATCATAGTACAGGCTTTTGGGAATCCAAGCTTTTGGCTAGGCATTTCTTAGAGAAGGCTTTGGAGTGTTGTGGCGAGCCTTGGCTTCTCCACAACATAAAGTGAGTACACTTCTTTGGAGGAGCAGGTAGTGTTGACTGTAATGTTCCACTATTGGGGCTAGTAGTTGTCAATGGTGTATGTATGGATGAAACTTTCAGTTAATAATATAATTGAGCCAACACGTTTTCATGCATATGTTGTTATTGTAGTTGGAATATTCTGGTTGGTTTAGCAATGTATGTTGTTTAACTTATGAATCTGTGTATGTTATGCTCTTAACTTGCAAAAAGATACCCAAATACAGAATATGCGAAGAAAAGATACCCAGAACACAGAATAACACAGATTTTATTATTCAGAGAGAAATGTTCACTTGCCTCTTCGAGGGGGAAACCTCCAATAGAGCAGAGCTCGATTATAAAACAAGACACGATGCTCCTCGCAGGGAGTCTCTATCCTATATATATGACTCATACATGCAATGCCACGGGCCAATACTGTGGGTTTTATTAATACCATCTATCTAATACTACGGCCCATTTGCAACTCACTGTGGTCCCGTCATTAATTGCGGGTTAACCACTTACAATTATTAATATGGGCTTTATTGAATCTTGACTATGACGTGATCCCATGACATAAATAAGGGGGTTAGGGTGGGACCCTAACAGATGCCTCTCATGTCCTCGTAACTCCATACAAAGGCATCAAGATAATCTCATAGCAAACTCAGAAGCTTCTCTTGATGGGACGGGTCTAGGTCTATGCTAATGTGTAGATATTTTCTTGGACTTACCTGAACAAGAGTACCAAGCTCTGTAATGATGATGAGGATTGTGGATCATAATTCTCTTGAAAACATGGGCTAAAATTTTTATCAAGTAGTCCAAATTCTTGCATAGTGTCTATATTACCAAGAAAATCTCAGATCACACTCTCCTCGGTATACTGAGTATACTGATGAATCATAGAAAGAGACTAAAATCCTTATCACTACTATCATAATCCAACCATTTAGTATCACGAATCTCCTATATAGATGTGGCATGTGGGTACAAGGTAACCTTCTTCCTTGCTTCCCCATGAGAAATATACATGTCACTAGAGCAACAACCTATATAGCCATATGTTGTAGTAAAACATGGTTGTCAAAAAATCAAAGGGTGTCCCCCAATAGGATTCTCTGGTTGTAGAAATATGAAATATGTAGGGTAATCCCATGAGTCAATTGAGACGATCACATCATCTAATACATGCTCGATCTTGATTTTAGATCTATCAACAAGTTCAAGCACATTGGGGGTAGGACAAGTGTGAGTCAGACAAAATTTTTCTATGGTTTTCTTAGTCATAACATTAATAGCTTCTTCAAGTTCTATCAGCACATTAGTAATGAGGATATCACCTATATGAACAGAGACAACTCAATTTCCAAGATCAATATATTTCTCAACTTGAACACATCTTGTCATCAAGTCAGCCACTCTCCCAACAAACTGGATAATGCGAGGTTCAACTCTCTTTTTCCATGGCTTCTTAAGACAGATTTCTCAAACGATTTTAGTGCATATAGGTATATTTTTAATAGCATGTAGTAGAGGAACCTCTATACAAAGGTTTCTAAATTCATAAGCCAAGTCAAACTTAGAGGTGGGGTCATCTTTCTCCACAAAAGCCTCTCTAGAAAGGGAGGCTCATTTGAAGAAGAAGGCATGGGCTATGAGTGCATGGGAACATGTTGTCAGGCAACATCATTAATTTAAAGATTAGGAGTTTCCTCCTCATTTTTCTCCTCAATAATTACTGTAGGTTTTTTGTGTTTTTGTGTTTGTTTTTTTCTGAATTTGTTACCTTCCCAATCTCAGTTGGAGATCATTGACCCCAACTAGCATGGTCTGCTAAGTAGTGAAATGGAGCATTCCAATGGAATGAATCATTTGTACCACTTTATTCCCTGGGTTGGGCACATGTTGTGCTGTAAAATGAGGTGGTAGGAATGGTGGTGGCAATGGCAATTGTGGTGACATAGGTTGAATTTGCTGAGGGAGAGCAACCAACGATGTAGGTTGTGCCATAGGATAAGGTGCATACTATGTAGGTTATGACTGGGTAGGCATGGGATAGGAAACATTAGAGTGTCTTGGTCCTCTCCATCCATGTTACCAAGGAGGAGGAGGAGACTACCCAAAATGAGAATGATACCCATGCCGCCAAAACTGTGGATAATTCATATTTTGAAAATAATATTATGGTGTATTATAATTAGGAAAATATGGCGTGAGTTCAATAATCATACCTATACTTACCTGTGGCCATGATTTGTGTGTTTCCATAGCGTGCAATGGCTTAGGTACTGAATGATCCCCTTCAAATGCTGCTTTCAATCTTTGTAGAGATGGGCATTCCTCAGTGGGATGCTTACCTGCACATATCACAAAATTATTAAAAATTTCGACATCTGCAGGAAATTCATGCAAAAGATGTTTTTTTCTACATTTTGGATAATAAATGCACAATGTTTCTTATTCTTCCAATAATATCTACTGAAATTTTAAAGAATCTATATGCTTACTAACAATATACATAATTATAGTTTTCATGCTATCTGTTTTATTTTCCAAACCAATAATCATGGCATCTATAGATCCAAATTGTTGTTCCTAGAATTGCCTCTAATTCCCTTGTCAGATCTAGATTGATTTCA
The DNA here is from genome assembly GCA_000404065.3 of Pinus taeda. Taxonomy (NCBI): domain Eukaryota; kingdom Viridiplantae; phylum Streptophyta; class Pinopsida; order Pinales; family Pinaceae; genus Pinus; species Pinus taeda. The sequence goes on along the minus strand of APFE031166193.1, from coordinate 3,438 downwards.
TGAAAATTTCCTGCACAAGTCACATATTTTGTCAAAATAAAGTTGAGCAATGTCCACCTATCCTAACATATTCAAATTATTCCTAGAATCATCCAAAATTCCTCGTAAAAACATGGTTCTAACAGTTCTCATATCAACTTTGTGCTTCAACCTTTGAAGATTATATAGGAACCTCTTCAAATAATCCTCCAAACCTTCATCATCATGTTGTGTGATAGTAAAAATTTCATCATCCATTTATCGTGTCTTAAAATATTCCTGATATTTATTCAGAAAAGTCTTCTTCAGTTTCCCCCAAGAAGTAATAGTGTTTCCCCCCAACCCTCTAAACCAGTGTAAAGCTAAGTATTTAAGGGTTGTAGGGAAAGGTTTTAACTTTTGGGAATCCAAGGGATATCATAGATCCTACAAAGTATGTAAAATTAAAAAATAAAAGAATCAATATCTTCATGCACCTTACCATGGAAATGTGGAAGAACTAAAGGTGGGATGTTTTTCATTTGAACTATTGCATTAGGGTCCACTATTGGAAATCCAAAGGTGTTATTCCAATGGATGATTCTCCCCAACACCTTCACCATGGACCTTTTCATGATCTTCCATCCTTTTTACTCGAAACATATTACCTCATGTATACTATGAAGGCTAACTGCATTTCAAATTTAATTTTCCAGTCTTCTTTTTCTCTTCCAATGGTTTTGATACCCTTGACCTACTATCTCCATAATCTAGGTGGAAAGTACCAACTTGATTGGTCTACGTATGTGTTGGGCTGCCAAATTAACATACAGTTTCACTCCATTTCCACCTTTATCCTCATTTTTTCACCTCATTTCATCACATTATCATTATATTTCCATTACCATATGGGTTCATATTTTCATTTTCCAAAGTTATTTATTCTATGTATTTAAAGTTAATTTATGATTAAAAGTTAGAAAAATAAAATGTATTTGCTTATACCTAAAGGTGGAATGAGTTTGGTGACATGTGTAGGTGATTTGGAAGGTTCCAAGGCACACTTATGTGGCCTCCAAGGCTCAAATTCGAATTCTCTTGAAGATTTGAAGGAGATTTGTGATAGAGGTCAAGCATATCTCATGGAGAAAAATCATGGATAAAGGAATATGTGTCTCATATTGGTTGTAACCATATGAAGGATTTGTGGATCTAGGAGGGATTAGTGGACCTCCATTAATGAGTTAGTTGCTTATGTTTTTGTATAAATAGGAGTACCTCCTCCATTCCAAAGAGAGGACTCTTGGAGCATGTATCCTAAATTATGATGGGATAGAATAAAGTTTTCTTTCTATAGTTTTAGATATAAATTGTCTCAATGTAGTATATGAATTTATGGAATAGTTTGTCACTTTGCTCTAAAGAGAGTCGAGCTCACTCTAAAAGGATCAAAGAAACATTTTATTTCATTATAGATTTTATTTTCATTTAATTACTTAGATGTTTTAATATTTTTCATTATTAATGATGAGTTTTAGTTTAAATCTTATCAGCATATGAAAGAATAGAAAAGGGTCTAAGTCAGGCTCTCTTCCATTTGATATGAGTAATAATTGAAATTCATTCTCCTTTTCTAGTTTCAAGTGATTTTTTGAATTTCTAGTTTTCCAACAATGGCATTAACGATGAATGAATTTGTAATGAAGAACAACAAGGACCTCCTTAGTTAGGAGCCTTTTCTATTATTTGCTTATACATATTAAGCTATTGTCCATTAGTGGTTTTTGATTTTTTTTCATAAAGTAGTATTCTAGAAGAAGGATAAATCTGGTTCTCGTAAGTTAGGAGCCACTTCTCCTGTTTATTACATAATGAATTAGAAATTACTTAGTTAAATTTTATATTTGTAATATGCACTTCTAATTAGTTTATCATTCCATTCCCTTCAGTTTCCATAACTTATATTTAAAGCTTATTATAGTTGCATCTGAGGTCCCATATATTTTGGTTTGCTTCTAAGTTTTACGAAACCCCGAATTGACAAATTAAATGCCAAGGATTTAACAGACAATTAAATCACCCAACATTTTTGTGTTGTTGCCAAGGAAGCAAACTTAGATGTAACTATGTTAGGAGGATTGTTTAGCAAACATTTTCTTTTAAGGTCATTTTCATTTGGGGTTAGATGAATTTAGGCATTTTTCATATAAGTTTATTTTCATTTGAATATAGAAAACATAGAATATTAAAATCAAGAACCCCCATCATTAAAAAAAAAATCTAATTGCAAAAACAAGATCTGAAGAGTTTTGTGCTATGACAATTGAAGAAAATAAAAAACCTAAAGATCACATTCAAATTTGGTTTCAACTAGTCAATCTTCATAATCATGTCCAAGAACTCAATAGGGTTTACTTTTCAAACTTGGATATGAGTCTACTCATGATCGTGTTGCACAAATGGATGCATTGGAAATTCTCTTATGTAGGTTTTAACCCCGTACAGAAACCTGCATACAAATTCTAAATCACAGGAAAAATAAAAATGCGAGAGCATAACACATAAAACACATATACACAGAGATTTCCCACTGGATCTCAAAACCGAGACTACCAGCTTGATT
>APFE031166182.1:0-13791 GCA_000404065.3 Pinus taeda | reverse complement strand
CCACAATTGTCTCTTTCAGCATTTTCAGTTTCCTTAATTTTAGCACAACTTACTATTTTTAGCAGTTTTTCGGGTCCTCAACTTCCGGAGCCGTTTTGAGGCCCTAAACGACGTTTTTTGGGAATCCAGGGGCAACACGGGTCTGGAACCAGTGTTGCCATTCCAACAATGATAGTTCTCGAATAGATCTTTCTAATGAGCTATTGTACGCGTCAAACGGAGATCGTATGCCAAAGTTACGACCCCGGGAAATTGATGTACCAATTTACCCAAAACGGGGCCCACAATTTGGCGTGTCATCTTCTAAGGGTCGGTTTTGGAATGTGAAGGGTTTTCCATTGTTTCTCAATAATAAATAGGCCTTCGAGCCTCATTGTAACACAAGTTGGGAATAGTTCAGAGACATGTAGCCGCACATCTCTTCTCAGAGATAAGCTACCATCGTCCTAGCTGGTTTATTTCCAATTCTGGTTGTAAGCATATTTCGGTATTTTCCATTAATGAAATGAAGTGTTATTTCTGTTGCATCTCTTTATTTATGGTTATCGCACCTCTGTATTTATGGTTATCTCTGTAATCTATTGCGTTCCTGTTTAAATCTGGATCATAAGAGCCATAAACTCTCGATCAAATCACACTCCTGATCACCATATGATCTGACCCCTTCAGATCCAATGGCTGACGCTCATATCGGGCAACCTTCGAAGGCTGACCTTTACCTGGCCGTTGTGAGCGGTTTCACTATTCACCCCGCCACTATGTGTTGCCCAATGAATGGTGATCCAAATTGGATCCATCAAGAACCGTCAAAGAACCATGATTGTATCAGGTTGGGACAAATCTCTAAAATATTTAGAACCGCGAGAAAAAACACCCTGAGCCAGTGGCAATGGCAGCTAGCGTGGAACGACGAGGACCTCAGTCAAAGCGCGCTGACCGAGGCCCATGGAGACTGCGCAGGAGGTAAAAGTAGCCCCTGGGAGCCCTAGATAAGGAAAAGGAGGTGGATTTTGATGCGCAATTAGCACTGGGTGATTAGGGCCAAAATGAAGGAGCCTCGAGCACTCAGTTGTGTGGGGAGTCAGAGAACCGCGGGCGGAAAAGCAAAAAGCGCTAATGTACAAAGGGGGGACCCGCGCTCTGGAAAACCAACAGTATTGATTGGGGTTCCCACAAATGGTAAGAGGTTTTGGATGAAAGCGGGGCGATTCCATACATCGATCGACGCGTGGCAAGAAGAGGTGAGAGAAAACCACCGTTGATCACGCGCTATCGGTTGAGCAAGTCAACTGAGCGGGACGTGCATATGGCGTCAGATCTGGAGGCCCCAGATCAGATGGCTAAGATCGAGCCCGATGGGGGGGGCAAGCAGAATCGACGAAAGAATGAGTCGCGTTTTAGAAGGATTTGGAATTTGTTTGACCGCCACGGTGGAGGAAAGACTTCATCCACGATGTAACTGAAGAAACAAACCGATGAAGCAGACTGGCGACATTTAGAGGAGGACAAGTGGCCACTCCGTGAGCGTTCATGATGATGCTGAACAGGGAACTCCAAGCGCAACTGTAGAAGGTGAATCGACAGAGGTGGACGAGGAACTGAACAAGCATTGGAAAGAATGGCTAAAAACCATGAATAGAGACAGAATACAGAAGTGAGAGTCAGTCAAAGAAAACCCCGATAGGAGGACTGAACACTGAGAGACAAACCAGAGAAGAAGGTAGTAAAGAAAAAGCAGAAAGAGATAGAGGACCGAGCTGACTAGCGACATCATCGAGCACCAGAGAGCTTGAGAGATTCAAGCCATCCCATAGAGGAATCTGTCCGGACCAAGAACCACGTTTGGATCTTTCCAGTATAGACCAGAAGGTCACAGAGTTGGTAGGAAGAAGAAGAGTATGTGTACTCCAGTGGCTTGGGGAATCCAAGAATCACCCTACCAAGCAAACCTGCTTTAGGAGAACTCACATTGAGTCCCTGCATTGTAATTCTCTGCTTAAAGACATAATAAAATAAGGCCACCACTGAAAGCTGGATCGGAGATGTAGCCCTGGAGAATAGGGTGAACTCCTTATTAAAATTCTTGTGTCTTTGTGTTTTCTTACTGTATTTCTCTGTTGTCTTTCCATTTAAATGTCCGTGTGTTGGCAATCTGATCGACCCGTTGCTTAAATAACACATAACACACACCATCACATGAGTCTGTAATACCTTTTTTAAATAAATCTTCAACTGATGTCATGCATAGGGTGATTATCAGATCAAGTAGTATCAGAGCTCTAGGCTATAAGGTTAGACAAGCTTATGTTGGTTTAGTTGTTGAATGCTCACTAGATCAAAGCTCAAATTAGGAGAAGGAGAGTTGGTCGAAACTAACCCTGAAACTGGGAGAGTCTATCCTTGGAAGACATTGTCAGAGGAAGGTTCTATAGGGCCGGACCCTTAATTCATGGAGAGTTTCCTAGCTATAAAGTCTATTGTAGAAGAAATGTATAGGGACTTTAGAAAGCATAAGGATGAAGATTCATCAGGTTCTAAACCAGATAAAGAAGAAGATAAGTCTCATTCCCATGACCACTCAAAAGGAAAAGGGAAAGAGGAAAGCTTTCTCACACCTCCTAATAGCCATGTGCATAATAAGAAAGCATCTTTGATTAAGCTAGATGTTAAATTTGATTTGCCTATATATGATGGAGAGTTAAATGATGAAAAGTTCAACAATTGGATTAGACAAATTGATGTGTATTACAGAGTGAAAAACATCAACTCAGACATGTGAAAAATTCAACTAGCAAGCCTACGCCTAGGAGGCACTACCTTGGTTTGGTGGGAAGACAGAACGCAAGCTGACATCAAAAGACATGGGAAGACTATATCTGTTTGGAGTGACTTTGTCGCTACAATCAAAAAAGCAGTTCTATCCATTGGCCTACATGCAACAAGCCATGATGAGTTGGCAAACTCTTCGGTATTTGAAAGGGAAAAGTGTGCAAGGGTATACTCAAGAATTTAGAAAGAGTCGTTGATTCTAGGGATCTCATTAGACTCACCAGAGACTCTTTGAAGTGCATTGGTGGTCTACACAGTTGCATGAGGCATACCATCCTCATGTTTAATCCCACTAGTATAGATGAGCTATCTGTACAAGCTACTCATCTATAAGCTAGAGGAAAGAATGGAAATCCAGAATTCGGGGGACCATCCCAACCCACTACAAGCAAGAGCAAGGAGAAAAGAAAGCAGAAGTGGAAAGAAAGGAAGGTTAACACTGCACAAAAAAGTAAAGCTTCATGCACTCAACGTAGAAAGGAGGGGCATGATGATGAACATTGTTGAATTCTGCATCCAGAGCTGAGACCTAAGAAGTTCGAGGGCAAGAAGAAGAAGACTGATGTAGCTATTCAAAAAGATTTGGGGTCAGACTCGGGAGATGAAACAATCATTGCAACCACAAGTATGAAAGGTAAGAATTCTGAAGCATCTACTAGTAATTCTGCTCAAACTATTGCTGATGAAGAACATGAGAGAAAAAGACATGAGCTTTTCCATATTCGAGTTATTTCCAAACATCAAAAGATTGATGCTTTGTTTGATAGTGGCTCACAAGTAAATTTGATTTTTGAAGCAATTGTAAAGAAATTTGGATTAACAACTACACCTCACAAGAAACCATACCCATTAGGATGGTTGAATGATAAAGCACAACTACAAGTGACTAGACAGTGCAAACTCAAGTTTTCTTTTGGATCAACATTTGTAGATGAGGTTGAGTTAGACATAATTCCTTTTGATATATGTGGAATTATTTTAGGAAGACCTTACTTGTATGATAGAAAGGCTATTTTCTATAGAGTTGAGAACAAGTATCTATTTGTTAAAGATGGAATCGAATACTTTGTAAGAGCTCACAAGCTCAAGAATAATTATACTCTCATAAATTTTGGGCAGACGAAAAGAATGATAAATTCATGCAAACAATTCTTACTAATGGTTGTAAAGGAAAAGAAACCTGATAAAAGCAATATATTTGAGGGCTGTAATGCTCAACAACAAGCTGATATAGAAAAAATTGTTTCAAAGTATGATGTCCTGTTTCAGGAACCTAAAGGTCTGCGACCCAAAAAGGAAATAGTACATGATATTATTTTGCAGCAAGATGTTCCATTGCCTAACATTGGGATGTACAGGTTGTCTGCTTTAAAGAATGTTGAAATCAAGAAGCGGGTGCAGGAGTTTCTCGAGAAGGGATTCATCAGGCCTAGCACATCACCATGTGGGTCACCAATCGTTTTGGTGAGAAAGAAAGATGGCTCATGGAGAATGTGCATTGACTACCGAGCGTTGAATAAGATAACAATAAAAAATCATTATCCCCTTCCTCGCATAGATGATCTTTTAGATCAATTCCAGGAACCAGTTTATTTCAGCAAGCTGGACTTGCACTGTGGATACCATCGGGTCAGAGTTGCAGAGCAAGATGCATGGAAGACTTCTTTCAAAACAATGAAAGGATTGTATGAATGGCTGGTTATGCCTTTTGGCTTGACCAATGCTCCTGCTATTTTCATGAGATTAGTGAATGATGTACTCAGGCCTTTTCTTGATGATTTTGTTAGTGTATCTGGATGACATTCTGATTTTTAGTAAAACATGGGAAGAACACTTAAAGCATGTTAAGAAGACATTAGATGTTTTGAAAAGAGAAAAAATTTATGTCAAACTCTCAAAATGTGAATTTGGCAAAACAACTTTAAATTATTTGGTCATATAGTAGGGGGTGGTGAATCGAAAACATATCCCTCTAAAGTGGCAGTCATTGTAAACTAGCCTAAACCCAAGTCTGCTACAGAAGTGAGAAGCTTCTTAGGAGCAACACAATATTGTAGGAAGTTTATTTCTAATTTTTCCTCAATTGCAGCTCCCTTACATGCTTTGACAGGATTGAACAAGGTGTTTCAGTGGGGAGGCAAACATCAAAAAGCCTTCAACACCTTGAAAGAAAAGATTAGTACAACACATGTACTAGCACTGCCTGATCTACAAAGACCATTTGAAATCCAGACAGATGCCAGTGACTTTGCCATGGGAGCAATGTTGACACAACACGGTGAACCCATATGTTATCATTCTGAGACTTTTAATCCTGCACTAATTAAATATCCTACATATGATAAAGAATTGTATGCATTAGTTCAAAGTGTGAAAAAGTGGAAACATTACTTAATGGGTAAAGAGACAGTAGTACATACTAATCATCAACCACTTCAATATCTACACTCCCAAAATATGTTGCAGCAATCAAGGCATTATAGATGGATGGGTTTTCTACAATAGTTTCATCTACTCATCAGATGTAAAAAGGGCATACACAACAAAGTTGCAAACATGTTATCTAGACCTATTATAAATGCATCTACTATACTTAAGCATAATTTTGTACTACATGAAAGTTACATTGAACAATATGCTCAAGATATAGACTTTAAAGATGTATATGCAACTTTGAGTCAAGGAAAAAAGGTAGAAGAATTGGACTATCATGTGAAGGACTGACTTTTATATCATTGTGGGAAACTCTGCATTCCACAAACCGAGAGAGTAAAGATAATTAGAGAGGCACACACTTCTCTGATATCAGGTTACTTTCGGGTAAGTAAAACAATTGCACAACTGCAAAGATTTTTTTATTGGCTGAAAATGAATGAAACAGTTTCTATATATGTAAGAGGGTGTACTATGTGTGCTAAAAATAAGCCCAGCAATAGAAAACTAGGCTTGTACACTCCTTTACCAGTTCCTTCTCACCCTTGGGAAAGTGTTTGCATGGATTCCGTTGGAGGACTACCTAAATCTAGGAAAGGTCATGATTATCTATATGTGGTTGTGGATAAGTTCAGTAAAATGTGTATTTTGATACCTTGTAATAAACAGATTACAACTGAATAGATTGCAAAATTATTCTTTGAACATGTATCGGTTGATTTTGGATTACCGACTTCTACTGTATCTGATCGAGACACCCGATTTGTGGGGAAGTTTTTGTCGAGTCTGTGGGAACTGATGGACACCCAACTGAAGAAAAGCACAGCGTTTCATCCACAAACCGATGGCCAGACAGAAGTAGTTAACAAGACAGTGATCCAATTACTCAGGGGATATTGCAGCAAGCATCCTAAGCTTTGGGATGAACATTTGTGTTATGTGAAACATGCTTACAACAGAGCCAAACACTCTTCTACATAGAGATCTCCTTTTGAGACCTATTTAGGTTTCATACCAAGGTCTCCTTTGGATTTTGTCTTTGGTAAAGATACCATGGTTGATGAACAAAGTGATGTGGACAAGGCAACTAGCTTCATTGAACAGATCCAGGAGATCCACCAGGCAGTACAGGAACAGCTGGAAAAGAGCCAAGCCAAATACAAGGCTATGCATGACAAGCATCAGATGGAGCATAGTTTTCAAGTTGGAGACCAGGTCTGGCTGTATATCAGAAAGGACAAGATGCAAGGTGAAGGTAAAAAGCTAAAGCCTATCAGGTATGGACCTTTTAGGATACTTGAGAAGATTGGTGAAAATGTTTTTCGCCTTGATCTACCAGCTTACATGCACATCTACTCAGTCGTAAATGTAGATTGCTTGAGATTATTTGAACCTTCAATGATTGAGGATCCTTAAGGGCAAAGTCAATTGCCTTCTATTAATGACCTACTACCTGAATATCTTAATGAATTGTAGGAAGACACAACCTTGGACAGGAAGGTGAGGACGACGCATAGAGGAGATGTTGAGTACCTCAGAATTGGACTCAAAGGATCGAAGTCGAGCAGTGCAAAATGGATTGAGATTGGACAAGTGAGACAACAATATCCTCACTTAGTCGATGCTTGAAAAAAAGCCAACTTTTGGTGGTCCAAAAGCTTTTCAGTGGGAAGGCTGTGATCTGAATTAGATCCATCAAGAACTGTTAAAGAACCATGATTGTATCAGGTTGAGACAAATCTCCAAAAGATTCAAAACCGCAATAAAAAACAACCTGAACTAGTGGCAATGGTAGCCAGCGTGGAATGATGAGGACCTCGGTGAAAGCGCGCTGACCAAGGCCCATGGAGACTGCGTAGGAGGTCAAAGTAGCCCTTGGGAGCCCCGGATCAGGAAAAGGAGGTGGATTTTGATGCGTAATTAGCGCTGGGTGAACAGGGCCAAAATGGAGGAGCCTCGAGCACTTGGTCACGTGGGGAGTTGGAGAACCACAGGCAGAAAAGCGAAAAGCGCTAACATACAAAGGCAGGACCTACACTCTGGAAAACTGGCAGTATTGATCAGGGTGCCCACAAATCGTAATAGGTTTTGGATGAATGCGGGGCGATTCCATACATCGATCGACGCATGGCAAGCGAAGGTGAGAGAAAATCGTCGTTGATCGTGCGCTATTGGTCGAGCAAGTCAACCGAGTGGGACGTGCATATGGCGTCAGATCTGAAGGCCCCAAATTGGACAGCTGATATTGAGCCTGATGTGGGGGAAGCAGAATCAACGAAAGAATGAGCTGCGTTTTAGAAGGATTTGGAATCCGTTTGACTGCCACAGTGGAGGAAAGGCTTCATCCACGATGTAACTGAAGAAATGAACCGACAAAGTAGGCTGGCGCCATTTAGAGGAGGACAAATATCCACTCCCTCAACATTCATGATGACGCCGAACAGGGAACTCCAAGCACAACTGCAGAAGGTGAATCGATAGAGGTGGACGAGGAACTGAACAGGCATTAGAATGAATGGCTAAAATCCATGAATAGAGATAGAATACAAAAGTGAGAGTCAGTCAGAGCAAACCCCGAGAGGAGGACTGAACACTGGGAGATAGAAACCATAGAAGAAGGCAGTAAAGCAAAAGCAGAAAGAAACAGAGGGCCGAGATAACCAACGGAAGCATCGAGCACTAGAGAGCTTGAGAGATTCAAGCCATCCCATAGAGGAATCTATTTGGACTGAGCACCACATTTGGCTCTTTCCACTGTAGACCAAAAGGTCACAGAGCTGGTAGGAAGAAGAAGAGTCTGTGTACTCTAGTGGCTTGGGGAATCCAAGAACCACACTGCCAAGCAAACCTGCTTCAGGAGAACTCACATTGATTCCTTGCATTGTAATTCTCTGCTTAAAGACACAATAAAATAAGGCCACCACTGAAATTTTGACTGAAGATGTAGCCTTGGAGAATAGGGTGAACTCCTTATTAAAATTCTTTTGTCTTTGTGTTTTCTTACTGTATTTCTCTTCTGTCTTTCCATTTAAATGTTTGTGTGTTGGCAATCTAATCGATCTGTTGCTTAAATAACACAGAACACACCAGCACATGAGTCTGTAATACCTTTGTTTAATAAATCTTCAACTGATGTCATTCATAGGGTGATTATCAGATCAAATGGCATCGGGCATACCTCTCCCAATACTGCTAAGCGCCCAAAAGCTATGCAAAACAAACCACTTACTACCTGCCCACTACACGACAAACTGTCTTCTGTTCAGTTAGTGTCATATTTTAAAAGTTCGCCCGTTAAAGTTCAAACCCCAAGAACTCAGCTTTTCTTGCCCTTCACCCATTCTACTATGTAAACTTATGAAACCTATCTACTCCACCTGAAGCCTCTACTAACCAATTCAAGCATGGTTTACCTCCCGAAATCATTTTGGACTCACTCCATAGACCTATAAAGCTCGATAAATCCATTAATGACCCTCCCTGTCAACCCAACATTTTCCTAACATTTTGTTTTGTTTTATAGGCGATCAAAAGACCACAACCTTGGATAAATAGTCTTAATACTAGTCATAAGACCTATTTAATCTGAGATTGTTATCAGGTCCATTCAAACAAATATGGAAAATAAACATATAGTTAAAAGACAAGCAGAGGAAACATGAAATTAAATGATTTACTATTGAAATAGATAGTAAAAACCTAAAATATATAATGAAGGTAAAAGGACACAGTAAAGAACAGTCAAAGTGTGTCAGGGTTAAAGAGTATCAGATTGAAGACCAAGTCAAGTAAATTAGCTAGCATGAAGATAAACAGCAGGGAAGACAGTTACAAAGCAGAGCATACAAATTCATGTCAAAGTGAAGACAAATGAAAAACATAGTAGTAAAAGTAAACATGGATGCAGTAAGGGTTAAACAGAGATGACAACAATTTCACCAGTAACAATGAAGTTTATCCAAAGTAATAGAGAAAACCAGTTAAAAAAAATTCAAGGTTAAAAGATGAAATCAGAGCAGAAATGGTACATTCTTCAGAAATTTCCTGTTTAAGTCATAGTTTTACAAAAACTATTGTGACCAATCCAAGATGTAGTTTGAAAACCTAGAGGATGTTTTTGTTCCTAAAAGGATAATATAAAACAACCTCTCTCACTTTTTACACAGGTATTACCAAAAGGGAGATAAGTGCATGTCTTCACAGCCTATTGTTCAGTTTGTGCAAAGTCCTGTTTTTGACATCGTTTTACAGAGAATATTGTGAACAGGTGGAGCTGAATTTTGGGAAACTGAGAGAGGTTTATCTAAAAAACATTCTTATATACAATAATCTCTTTCACTTTTTATATATCTAGCTCTGATTGAGATATACGAGCGTATCATTGGACCCTAATTTTACAGAATTGCTGGAGCAGAATGCATAAAGAAAGGGTGCAGTTAATGACTGGGATGCCTCATCATCACTTAAGAGTTGCTATCAAATTCGAATTTCACTTCTTTGTCACCATAAATCCATAAAAATAGTGCCAAATAGATTCATTAGTTTTGAATGTCCTTTATTTAAGTTCTATTATTGTAAAACAATTTGAGATATTTGTAAACCAATCTTGATATTTTTTCAAGATATTTCAGTTTAGAATTTGTATAAATACTTTAGAAATTGAAGTAATTAGGGTGGATTCGAATACATTTCTGGTATACATTTCATATCAAGCTAGTGAGCCGTTGTAATCAAGTCTGGATTGGTTGATGGATCATGAAATAAAGTTAAAGACATTTCACGGGATTCTTGTGCACGATGGAAATCAAATAAGTATTATCTCTTCATGTTATTATTGTTTTCTCATCATGTTATAAATATTCATATGTTTTCTTTATAAAATGTGAATAGTAAATGATGGCCTCCCGCCAAAACACGATATCCGATGGTTGACAGGACTGTGTACTTAGCGAATTTATGGTTGACTTCAATATACCTGTACGCTCCTTGATAAACGGAATTAGGGTTATTCCCGGGACCGCTGGTTAACCCTTCACACCTGTAGGTGGCTTCTATACGACTTACCCTTTTGTCAGTGTTCCCCCGCTATCGTGGTCATTTGCACTTTACACTTTTCGGTTCGGCTCTGCTCCGCGGAAACTCTGCTACTCCGCCAACCTGGTCCCTGCACTGTTATTTTGCTTGCTCTCGGGCTTTAACACCCTCGCAGTGATGTTTCAAGGGTTATGGCAGCTGTTATACTCGGCACAGGGTTTGTATTCTTCTGTTCCAGGTTTATTGTTTTGGTCTTTACTGATAAATGTTGCCTCTGTTCATTTCACTGATTGAAACTTGCGCTGTTACAGGGTTTCCACCCGGCTTGCATCCTCCGTTTCGTTATACAGGTAATCCATCTCTCTGGTTATATTCTATCAGTCCTTTTTCAACCGACCCTAACGTATCTGCTCCAAATCTTCCAGGTTATGGGTTGTATCGGTCTTGCAACTACTGTTTCGAATTCCACAGGTAAGCTTAGGGTTTTCTCTTCTCTTTTTGTTGTCAATATTATGACTCTGGTTCGTAACTGTGAAGGTTCTAACGGATTCTTAATTCCTTTTTGCAGGTGGCTTGATGCCGTTGCCTCTGGGGTTCGATGCCATCCACGCGCTCACCAATCTTGGCACCCTCCAGCATTTTATCCAGGTAGGAACCTTCCGGCTGATAAATTTTCTCCTTAGGGTTCTGGGTTTTTAATGTAATGTTGGACCTGTTACTTTGGGCGTCAATTTGCTTGGTTTTTCCCTCGGGTCTGTGTAACCTTCGTGGTTCAATGCGTTGGTCGCTTCTATGAAACAGTTCTATGAACTTGTTGGTCGTTCTGCTATCGGCTCTGTCCCTGTGGATGGGTTTTTATCACATGTTCGAATCCTCTTCTGCAAGTGGTTTTGTTTTTGTCTTTCTGTTGTCCTTTCGACTGGGCGTTCACTTGTTGAACCCTAGACTGTAATCTGGTAACTTAATTAGCATAGGCCTTTTCTAAGGTTCTGCTGGGTAATCCCTTGCTCGAACGGTTTCTTGACACTGTATACTCATATGGGTATCTTGTATCTAAATGTAATGTTCAGACCTCTGTTTTTAATATGGATGTTTTGTTTCAAAGAAAGACTATGAGCACGCCGACAGTATCGTTACCTTTTCATAATGCTATTTTGTTCAAGATGCTACAGTTACTGGTTACTTTTCAGATGGTTTGTAACACAGAAAGTAGTTAGGGTTACAGGGTTACCTGTAGATCACTTGTTTTCTTGTCCTTCACTTTTATGTACTCTGTCTGTGATGCGCTTGGCAACACTTGCTCTTCTTTGTGGTTGTTACACCACCCCATCGTTCACACACGTCTCGCACTTGGCTTGCAACGTGAGGCAGCGCCTGCCCTCTTTGCGTCTGCCTTCCACCCTATTTCTCCAACGCTCTCGTTACACAGTGGAATTTATTTGTATCTGTAACTTTAGTCTATACATTTAACTGTAAATTTGAGGAAGGAAATACTGTTTGCATAATAACTGTAAATCGATAAATAAAATCTTATCTAAAAATGACTGTGAATTGATGCTTGAAATTTCGTTCGTACAGTGATGATGTTTGCATAAAAATAAAACAGTGTTTTCATATAGAGATTAGAATCTTCAGAAATGACTGTTAATAATCTTTTCTTCTATCTGCCGAGGAACCTCTCACCATCATCTCCCTCTTGTTTTTAACATCCAGCAATCTAACTGTTCTTTCCCAGTGGAACTGTCCCAACAGATTTGGGCAACTGTTTCTCTCTAACTGTCTAAAACTAATACAATGATTTTAAAGAAAATTAATTTAACTAACAGTTACGTTTCTGTTTCTAACTCCCAAATAAAAAACAGAATCAGTGCATGAACTAGTTTAGCCTAATCCTATCAGCATATTAAAAAAAGTAAATAAATCCAGTAAATGAAATAAAATAATCGACAAGGCTTTGACACCTGTCCAGTTATACGTAATGACTGTGTGTCCTGTCTCTCCCTGAGACTGCCCGCCTCATTCTGCCTCCTCAGAGCTGGATGCTCCTGCATCAGGCTCCCGGGGTGACAAAAAGTCATGGCTCCGTTCCATGAGGTCGTCAACAGAGTAGCCTGCCTTTTGTATTTGTGTCCCATTAAGCTACGAACTGTCCTCTATTGGACGGTTCTTCCACTTTACCAAATACCGCAAATACTCTTTCCTGCGTGTGTGCTTTGCTACCTGTGTCTCCAGAATTCCCTCAATTTCGACGGGTGGTGCCTTCGGCAGCTGTCTCGTCCATGAATCTCCTTCCAATTTGGTGTCCCGCGGTGGCTCTGCTGCTACGTCATCTGCTGAACCTGCAACATAAGGGAACAGATCTGCCACATTAAAAATAGGGGAAATACCAATCCCGGGTGGCAACTGTATCTCATAAGCGTTCGCAGAAATTTTGCGAATGATCTTGCAGGGCCCGATCTTTTTAAATTTGAGCTTGCTGTACTCCCGCTTTGGAAAACATTCCTTGCGCAAGTATGCAAGAACTTCATCCCCGACATTAAACTGAACCTCTCGGCGTTTTGTATCAGCTCGCTGCTTGTACCTCTGACTGTTGTCCTGTAGTTTCAGCTTAACCTGTTCGTGCAGTTTTCTCATAGCTTGGGCAAATCTTCTCCATCAGCGCTCTGTTTCTCCAGTTTACCCAAATCTCGTAACTCGTGCACTCCTTGCGGATGCATGCCGTACAGAATTTGGAAAGGACTGTAGCCTGTGCTACGGTTTGGAGAATCGTTATATGCAAATTCTGCCTGTGCCAGTACATGATCCCAAGTCCGGGAATTTTCACCTGTTAAACTTCTGAGCAAATTTCCAAGACTCCGGTTCACTACCTCCGTTTGTCCGTCCGTCTGCGGATGATAAGCGGAGCTGAACTGCAACTGAGTGTCTAACTTCTTCCACAGGGTTCTCCAGAAATGACCTGTAAACTTGACATCCCTGTCAGAGATAATGGTTCGTGGAAGTCCGTGTAACCGCACAATCTCTGTAAAGAAAAGGTGTGCTATGTAAGTAGCGTCGCTGGTTTTCCTGCACAGTACAAAGTGTGCCATCTTCGAAAATCGGTCGACTACAACCATCACTGAATCAAAGCCGCGCTGTGTTTTTGGTAAACCCAGCACAAAATGCATGCTGACCGAATCCCAAGGTCGACTAGGAATGGGCAATGGCATATAAAGTCCAGTGTTCTGACTGTGACCTTTTTCCAATTGACAAATTTTACACCTAGCCACATACCTCTGCACGTCTCGCTGCAACTTAGGCCAAAAATAGAAATGCTGTACCTGAGCAATGGTTTTATCAATTCCAAAGTGTCCTGCTAGGCCTCCACTGTGTTTTTCCTGTATGATATTTTCCCGCATGGAACAGTTGGGAATGCATAACTGCCCTCCTTTGAACAGCAATCCTTCCTGTAAGTTATAATCCAACCACTTGCTGTCATTTCGTAACAGCGGGTTTTGG
>APFE031166177.1:5465-20716 GCA_000404065.3 Pinus taeda | reverse complement strand
AGGCAGAATTTAGAATCAAAAGCACTGGCATAAGTGAGTTTAGCTGAGGTAGTAGTGGGTTTTACTTTATCTTGTCTCTTGTTGTACATACGGTTAAACCTCTTATTAAAATCAGACAGGAACTCACCATTTTCCCTCTTTAAGTTCCCAAACTCAGTGTGGTAGTAGAGGAGATCCTTCTTATCCCCCCAATACTTTATAAATGCATCACCTAAAGCCTCAATATCGGCTATAGATATTGGGGTTAGTTCTCTGAACCATTTTCTAGCCTCTCCATCTAGGCTTTGGACAAAGACTCTCATCCACACATCATCCTCACTAATGTCCAGATTATCAACATAGCTATAGAATGACTCAAGATGTTCTTCAGTAGTAAAACCTTCAGTTTTAGTGAACTTAGGCCTATATTTATGATATTCTCCAATAGGCATGGCATTCAAAGGAGTGGGCAGTGTTAGAGGTCCATACCTAGCAGCTATGATTCTTTCCATTTTGGTAGGTGCTTGTGGACCTGCCATAGTTGTGGTGGATAAAATAGTATTAGCATTCTGAATGATAAAGGGCTGAGGAGTGATGGATAAGGCTAAAGGAGTATGATGGATAGGAGGTGAGGTTTCCTTTGGGCTTAAAGCAAAAGGAAAACCTAAAGAATAAGGAGCTTTATTAATCTCTGAGAGTTTTTCTTCATTGCTAGTATTAGATGCTATACTCTCAACATGTATTTGTTCTATTACAGGCCATTCTTGAAGAGATATAGGATATTGTTTAGGTTTACTTGAACCTGATGCTCCTTTCTGCAAAGCCTTTCTTTCTTTGATGATTTTTTCAGGGTCAGAAATTGGATCAGCTTGTGACTTCTTAGGATTTCTCCGAGTATGCCTAACAAACTGAGCCAGAACTATGAAGTGGAGTTGCCAAGAGGTTCGACCTCCAGTAGAGTCACCAAATATATGATTGCAACCAAAAAAGTGCCCATACTTTTTCTATCATCAAAGTTGGATCTATGTCGTTTCCTAGGGAAGCTGAGCTTCAGTTTCCTCTCCCCAGCAATGGCGCCAATTATGTTATCACTCCAGGAAACTCTCTTAGGTTGTAGCTCAAAGATGCCTGGTAACATATCATCTTCAATATTGTTCTCAAAGCTATTGGAATGGATGATGGTTTGGATCAAGTCAGATAACCATTTTAGCTTTACTCTCATTCAAGACATGCATGAACACTCTCACCAATACAAGGCTTTAGACCACTAATGCTCAATAATTTATAAATTCAATGGGTAGATGAAGAATACTGACTATACCAATAGATTGCATACATAAACATATATGAATGGCTAGCTACGGGAAGTAAATGACTTGCAAATCTAATTTATCAATGCAGAGATAAGATGATAGTTATCTGGCATTAGACATAGCAAAACACCTGAATAACCTATTCAGGTGCAAGCATAGAAAAACAAAGACAATGGACATTGAACATATAATAGAAAAAGAAGCTTATATTGCTAGAATGAAGATGAGAAACTTGAAGGAATAGAGGAGGAACAATCTATAGAAGTTGAACCCGTATTACATCTTACTTTCAGCTATTTATAGCCTGTTTACAATGCTCGTGAGCTCTAAGTGGCTCGGAGTCTTAATCTTTCTGATCTGCCTTGTTAACTGATTAATTCCCTAAATAAGCAAGCATGGCTTGGAGGTTTTCTCCTTCTGACAGAGGAATAACCACCTTAAAGTAGTTTGATGCACTGTCTGGGAGCTGTCTCCTACCATAGATGCCCCATGATGTTTTTTTTGAGGAGTTGCGCTGTGGCCTTTGATATTTTCGTTTGTTTTGGACAGATGTGTGTGTTGTGTTGCATTGTGCTACTCCTCGGCCTCTTTGTTGGTTTGGGGATGAATTGCACATGTTGTGGCCCTTTCAAAGGTTTAACAATGCATGCTTTCTGTTAAAACAAAACAACGCTGCCATACTGTGGACTTCTTCCTTGAACAATGATTGTTTCTGTTTTAAATAGAAAACATAGCAACACTAAGAAATCCTGCCCCTTTGTGTCCTTTTCCGACTTCAAAAGTCCTCAGATATGGCTTATTCTCCTCTTGGGTCTGCCCTTGCAGTGATAGCACATCTCCACCATTGATCTGGGAGTCCTAGATCCAACATTGGTGATCCATTTCGAGCGCCTCTTTTGTACTCGAGTTAACCGCCCGATGAGGGCAGTTTTCTCTCTCCTCATCCTGGACACGTAGTGGTCGTTGTATGACATTGGGAAGAGTTTGGCTTAAATAACTTATCGCCTTTGGCTCCCCTGAAATCCTGCCGGTTTTGTCATTTTCTTTTGTGTTTCAAAAATGCATCAAAACATTGAAAATCAATAGAAAATGGTTCTAGCGGACTTCACATATTATATTTTTCACTTCCTGGACGCTTTCAGGTCTGGGCTTCATCGCAATCGTCACTGCCCTGTTTCCCGTTGTATTTCATTATATAACGAAATACATTAAAATGCATTAAAAATGGTTGTGGCACGAACCTGAAATATTATGAAATGTCATTTATAATGTCATCAGGTCCGCCTCATTGGGTTGTATACATATATATGTAAAGGCCCTGCCCCATGGTCAGTGCCGATACCAATATAGTGATGCGATCTGATCGTAATCGCATATCGCCCGAGCCAAAGGTCCATGGTTAGCACTCATAGTAATCCCCGATAGTGATCTGCCGATGCGACCCGCCAATCTAATCATCGGTGATTGCTGATCAGTGGTGTCTTGCGCCCCTCCTTTAAATCGTCCTCTTTGCAGCACCGATTGCGATTAGCCACTTAGATCTGGGTCGTTGATCGGCCAGATCTAACAACTGCTATGCATTGCCATGCTCAAGCCTGCGATACTTGGTCTTTTGACTGTTTGAATGTATTTTAGCCTCTTGATAGTGTTTTTTTTCCATTTTAAGGGCTTTCCTCCTGCGACTACTGGGATTTTTGAATGATCCTTATGCAAATTTTGAAGCCTTCAAGAGCATATTTGGATCCTTTGGCATGATTATGCTGGCTTGTGGAGACTTAAAAAACATACTTGGATCCAATTTTGGGCCTTTTATCAGCGAGGCTAACATTAAGTGCGCACATACAAAAAACAATTAAAAAATCTCAAAATAAAAAATTTGATTTTTTACCTTTGTCATCGAAGTCCTCTCCATCTGGTATAGGCATATCTAGATCTCCATGGAAATTAGTGTCACTATATGGCCAATCCTCCAAGACGATCTTTTGTCTTCATAGTGATGAGAATAATGCAGGTCGGTATGACATGTGCTAACCCCCAGTGATCCTGGGCATCAAACAACTCAAACAAGCCATCTGCGGATTGCGTGGTGTAGGAGGATTTACCTCAGTCAACTGATACTGGAAAAATGGAACTCGTTCCAGGAAGAAGGTCGCAAATACAGATCCGAAGCCAAATTGCTTCAGATTCCCCGCCTTAGCCTTGGACAACTGGGGCTTGGTGTTCATCTTCATGGCCTCTGCCCCGTTGAAGATCATAGGAGCTGTGCAGTCAATAGCATAAAGGAACTTTGACTTGTTTGTCTCATGTTCCATCTGGGACCCCACCACTCTGTTGATAGTCAACAGAAGAACCCTCAGTGTCAAATCTCGCACACTGGAAATCTCTATCTTCCCACTCTTGGATTTCAAGGCCTCAGGGCAGTGTTCGACAAGCAAGGAAGATATGCTTTCCCTGATCAGACGTGACCCATACAAGTTCATTGGCTCAACTCTGTGAGAAATTCCAGTGATGAAGTAGATATCTGAAGTTATCAACTCCAGATCCTGGTCCCCAATGACAAAAATCTCCTGATTAATGTCCCAAAGGCTTATTAAGTATCGAAGCAACTCGGGCTGGGCCCGCATCCCTAGTGTAAGGAAGAATTTGAGGAGCCTTTAAGCCCTTAAAGCCTGCAGGCAATTTGGATCATTCATTGCTGGGGTGTCAACGTCTTCATGTTCCCTTTCCTTCCAATCCACCATTTTCAGCGATTCTCTCCTGTAAAAGCCGTTAATTTGAGTCAATAATCATCCTTGGCACATAAAATTCAAGATTAAACGGCAAATTTTTGAGAACATAGGGTTTTTCCCTATCCACGGCACCAACGCACCTGTTTTAAAAAAAGTTGCATCGATCGGTGCAGATGGCTTTGCAAATCACCCTCCACTAGCATGATTCCGAGCACGAAATCGTGCCAACCGAAGGCAAAAAAGATTTACAAAAACATCCCTGAAAAATCCAAAAAAATGGCTAAAAACATAAATAAATAGCATGAAAATGGAGCTTAGGGCTTCGGCTATTACCTGGAACTGACGGCTCGTCAATTGATGTCTCGGATCTCCCGCCATCTGCTCCAGAACAATTAGGGCAAAAGTGGGTAAAAATTATTCACAACAAAGGTAAAATGGTAAATGGTAAAAATATATTTACCTTTCCCCTTTTTATTCATTTTTTCATGAAAATATCAAGTTTTGTAAATATGTTTTACCTATTTTGCCTCAAGGACTTGATAATACACTTTGCCTTACTTGTGCAACAACAGGTGATGGATGTTCGACGATGACGATGAGTCACATTTTAGCTCTTTTCTCAACTCGTTAAACTCATATGAAAATATTGCCGAGTATATTTTCCCTTTTTGACTCGTTAAAGAGAATAAAAATTGGGGGTTCTCTTTCAAATCTTTTCTAACCCTTTAAAAGTGAAAATATGGCTGAGCCCTTGTCATTGCAAACTCATTAACGCGTGTGAAACATCATGCGCCCAATATAAGTTCAGCCCTTTTTCAGGCTGGGAGGCATTATTTACGAAAAAGGTACTCCTTGACTGAAACGGTCAAGCGGTTCTCTCAAGTATTATTTTCTACCTTTTTGGGCTCAAGAGACACAAATGTACAAAAAGGGACCATGTGGAGTTTTCTTTTACGTGTCTTTTTCAAACTCTCTAAACATGAAAAAGATACCGAGTTACACCTTTGTCAGACTCGTTAAACTATTAAATGACATTGGATTTGTCACGATGACGAATATGAGCTTCTCCTTCCTAGGGCTTGTTAAACTTACTAGGTTGGATTTGTCCTAAGGATGAACTTACAATGCAAGCATGTGCTATCCCCTTCAAGCTTGTGATTAAAAAATAATTGGGGTACTCGCCAGAAATGGTGGGGGGAAAATTTGGAAATCTATTAGTCATGTCAGCAGCTCACTCTTGAACATGACACTCTTTGCTTCGTGTCAGGTTGGGACATCCTCCTCTATATCATTGACCTTCCTATGTTTGGACCATTCATTTTTGCCTTCCGTTTGATCTCTGCCACATCATCATGACCACCGATCCCATGGATCCAAAAGCTGCTAAACTTCCAGTTGTGTCGCCAATATGTTCAAGAGTTGTCCTTATGCAGTTACACTTACCTCTGATTCTTTCTATCATTCAAAATCATTTTGCATCCTCTCGTCTAGCGTCGATGATGTGGGATTCATTATGGCCCTCTTTTGAG
The DNA here is from genome assembly GCA_000404065.3 of Pinus taeda. Lineage (NCBI taxonomy): Eukaryota > Viridiplantae > Streptophyta > Pinopsida > Pinales > Pinaceae > Pinus > Pinus taeda. Next base: position 15,166 of record APFE031166177.1, on the reverse strand, counting down.
ACGGTCACTTTCCGTCGACTTCAACTCATTATCCGTGAAGTTGACCAAGAGACTCCCTTCCAGTTCCTTAGAGCTTGCATTCCCTAATGGCAAGTTCTTTGCACTCGATGACAAGTTCACATCATTGGCTTTTGATTGAGTGATTTCATGAGTGTTCGACTTTAGTTCATATATTCACATTCTGTGAATTGTGCTGATAGTACCTTGAGGAACATTGTTATTATTGGTGGTTTCTCTCGCGCTTGTTAACAATTTACATCATCGACTGGTAATCAAGCAAATTTCCAGCATGTTCAACATTAACACATCTATCTGCATGCTAGGATCTATACTTTGATCGAAATGCGTTGGAGTGCAAGACCCTAGACTCAGATCACAAAAAGTCCAGGTTGCAAAGTGATGTGACATGGTTATGTTGATATTCATGTCTCTTTCAGATGGATGGCTGTGACTAGACCATGAGTTATCATATGTGATCCTTATCTTTATTGGATGGATGCGACCATACCTTGGTTTTGTTATGATCCTCCTTGACAGATGGCTACGCCCATACCTAGATCCATTTACATGATCATTCTTTATATGGCTCCGTCCATGCCAAAATTCATGTATAATTTGACATTGATCTAAGTTTATGTATATGTATCTGTACTTGCTTGTAGGTTTTCTGATGACAGACCAGTTCCACGCACTGATTTATAAAGCATTTCATCCCTCGCTCTAGCTCAGCCTTCGCGCTTTAAGGGGCATCTATTACATGGCATTTTGTCACTGTCCCTATACTCCCCATTCCTTGATCCTAGAGGACCTCTTTAGTGAACCCCACATGCTTTTCCTTCATGAAGAAACTCAAATTGTGTCCCTCTTCATGAGCAGATCAATTCCCTTTTGCACCATTTCCCCTGAAACTTCTGTTTTTCCCAATTACAAGACCGGCGCTAATGGCCTTTGTCTCCCCCATGCCAATGTGTGGAGATTATCACTACTCCTCGTGCCGACCAGAGTGACTGGCCTGTGTCTCAGTCGCATCGGTCCTGTTATGGAAATTTTTTTAAATTAGAGTCGAAGCTTCCAGTGCTAGAAGCTTCGTAACGGAAGTTTGGTAAATGGTTTGGCCGGATGGGGTCGACGATGACAGTTTGGGCTCCTTTCCCCTATAATGATGGAACTACCCCAAGGGATAAGTCCTTCTCCCATGAGAAGAGGATCCTCTCCCATCCATATTTCCTATATAAACCTCCCTTCTTCCCAAGTACAAACTAGCGTTAGTCACAGTTCATAGTTTTTGGTTGAGTGTGAGTGTTATAGTTGCAAAGTGTTGATGCTATTTTGGAGTAGACAAGCAAGCTAGTTGTAGGTATCTAGTTGTGTGGGGGAGAAGTGTGTTTTTGTTTGGAGTGAAGCTTAAAGGGAAGAGCTTTTAAGCTATTGTTGTTTGAAGTCATCATGGAATGCTAGCAGAAGTGTGTGGGAACTTGGTCTTGTTAGAGGAAGACTGCAACCAAGATGAATGGTTGTAATCTCTCTTTGATATTAATATATGCATCTATTGATTGATTTCCTACATCTTTTGTAATATTACATATCCATTTCGTAATGTTTCTTGACTTGTTAAGTAGGTGGAATTGCATTTGTTTATTATTATGTTTGTGTGTTGTTGTTGTTTACTTGTTTCAGGAGCTTGAAGAAGGAAGCTAGAGATTGCTGGAGCGAGCAAGCGAGGACATCGTCAAGCAGGATAAGTGGCCAAGAGGTAGGCCCTCTTTATTGATTCTAACCTAAGGAAATCTTCCATAGGATGTATCTATGGCTAGACCCATTATCGGGCTAGAGGAATTCGTTCATGTCCGCACTAGTAATTTTAGTTCACCACAGACTCCTTTTCCTTCTCATCGCGAAATCTCTCTATTAGATATTTTTCCTTAAAATATCTTTGAAACTTTTCCAAGGTGATACTTTGTTCACTAACTCCGCATACTGTCTTTACTTCCTCCCACCATAATGTAGCCTTCCCCTGTAACTGGAAGATGACCAAGCGGGCCTTCAGATTATGGTTGTATTCATATAGCTGGAAGTATTTATTCATGTTGATGAGCCATGCTTCTGCTACTTCTTCCTGTTCCCCATTGAAGAGAGGAGGCTTAATTTTCCGGAACTCCCCTTGAAGTTCCACTTTCTGTCTTCTCGATATATTTTGATTAGACACATTATGTGATTCTTCTCCGTGATTTCCTTCTCCCCCCTCTGTTTCCACATGTTCAGTCCAAAATTCTTGCTCCCCTATCATATTCTCATGTTTAGGGCTGGGAGCTAATGGCTGGTGGTTCTGTCTATGTGATAGGTTCTTCATGATTTTCTCTTGTTCCTACATCAATCTCTCATTGTCTGCTTGCAATCGAACCATTTCATCTTTCAATTCTTGTACTATTACTATAATATCTGGATTGGTATTTCTGGGTTCATTGCCCAGCTGCACCCACACTTTAGGATTTCCCTCTTGAAATATTGTGAGCCTGGTTCCTATTACGAACCTATCAAGTAGACTTCCATTTTTCCTCGTAATTTCAGCTTCCTTTTTCCTAGGTGCATATTACAAAGTATTGTTATTACTTAATTCTAGAGGTCTCACTTTAGCAACCTGAGTCACTCTGATACCATATGTCACACATATGCTAAATGTTAAAGACCATAACAAAAAAAAGAATTACTTTATCGAACTTTACTATAGCATGGTTACCCAATTTAATACATTTAACTATATACATGTGGTTCTTGATTTGTTAATGATTCATAGAGATATTACAAATAAGATTCAATATATTTCATAATATTAATTTATTTTTAACTCGAGAGGGTCACTGTATAGACCTTTACTTTGGATAGTACATTTCTTGTTAAATTAAAAAGTGACACTTGTCATGCCACAAGGAATTCATGTAGGCTACTTACACAGTTGTCATGTCATGCTGCTCCTCTGTGTCTTTCTCACCTTAATGTTTGAGGTTGCATTGAACTGGGCAATTGTGCTCACTTGCGATTTCTTTTTATGGAGGTACTGCATTATTCCCTTATCAGGATTTTCTCCTAGATCTACGGTTTTTATATAGGTTCGAAATAAAACAGTGGAGGTGATCCCTCCAAACCATTTGCTTCTAGGCAGAGTGATTTTGTTTCTCATTTTTGCGTTGAAGGCCGGGGTAGCTGTGTTGGTTGAGGGATCTCGTATCCTCCTATGTTCCTCCATTCGAACGAGACCTCTAGTGTCCTGTGGTGAAACTGAAAGCTGGTAGAGATTTTCATCCATCTCTTACAAGTCCTTGGTTTGAATTTGAACTTAACTGGGAGCTATGCTCTAATGTGTTACTATTTTGTTTAACAGGTATGTCCTCTGAGTCCACCACCAATTCTAGCAGCGAGCTTCCTCAGGCGAGCCTAACCAGGTAATGTCTTATCATTTTCTCATGTTCCTCGGATATAAGCATCATTATTTTGGTTGTTTGGCTAAGGGAATGCTCATGTCGGGCCGCGATTAATATGACAGGTTCAAGAGGCATAGATGGTGGTGGCCGGATGGGGCTCACTCTAGGTTCTATCTTGCGGCGGTCTCCGGGTAATACTTACCTAAGGGTCATGCTCGTTGTATAGGAGTTATCGTTATGTATTTTCTTTAAAATTCTTTTGGAGTAGTCAAGAAACATGCCTATAGATATAGCTTTTCTTTCTTAGCCTCTTGGCTTTTGTTTGTAATTTATTTTGCTAACCTCCTTGGCCCTTGGTCTAGAATTTTATAAAGGTTTATGGCCTCTGGGCGTCGGATACTAATCTTGCTAAGAGGTTTTTTCTCGGTAGGGTTTCAAGGAGCGTTCGAACCCTATAAACCCTAGACTTTGTCTAACAATTGTTATAAATCATTCAGTATTAATGCAGTTATCTTGTGATTTTGGTTCTTAGATTCTAATTTTTTAAGGTTATGAGGGAACATGACCTCCTCTGTACTATTTTTCTTGCATGAATATCTATGTTTGGATTCCGTCGTGCGTAACTTTGAAGCCCTGCTTGAGTTATAATAATACATCTATTATTTAAGTGGAAGCATGGGAATCTTGTTCTACTATTTTTGACATTTCTTCTAATTTCTATGGATTACTAAAATATTTCCCTTCCTACCTATTTGAATATTGTAAATTTGTTGTTGTTTAAAGGAAATCGTTTCGGTTGTATTGGTAGTTTTATGACTTTAAATCTTTCTTTCTGAATGCAAATTAAATTCTCTATTTAGTTCTTTACAGTTTTACTCCTGTATATTTCATATTACATGACACTTGTGAAGTTACCTGATGTGGCAGTTTTTCGACATGTTTTCAACTTGACTGACCCTTCTTCTATTGCTTCTCATATATTTACTTAATTATAAATTATACTAGGTAGATAATGTTGTAATGGTCAAGATTTGCATTTAGGACACTTAGTACTTAGAGAAAGAAGAAAATAATGCCCTATTATATAATTATGTTATGCAAAGATTTGCTTATCTTTGTTCTTATAATATTTATAACACTCTGTTTGATACCTGGTTCTTTAAGATTGTTCTAGACAGTCTATTTTACAGAAAGACTAGTAAATAAGCATATTAATACATTTATGTACAGATTCTGATAAAAGAAAGAAACTTATTTGCTAGAGATTGGTATCTACATCAATCATATGTCGAATTATCTATCGATTTAAAAGAAATCTATCTAGCACAGAAATAATTTTCATTTTTCTCTAGATTATTCCATACTAGAATTAACTTCTGGTTTTTGCTCTTCCTCCCAACCTTGATACTATTAATCCAAAAGTCTCCCCCCAAGTTGTTTCCTGTAAAACTCAGGAACTTCTGCTATGAGAACTTTCAATCCTCAGTGTTATTTGGTCCTAACTAGACTTAGCCATTTTACAGTGCATGACCCTTCAGCATAGTTCCTCCTTCCTCTAGATCTTTGATTCATCTAACCCTCTTGATCCTTGGAATAAATCTCATTTTTAGAAATCACTTGATTCTTAAGTAAAAAAAAAATAATATATACTATATAATATATATATTTACAAAACTGTAGCTTTTTATTACAAAATAAAAATAGCCAAAATAGTAATTTTTCTGAAAAAAGAACAATAGTTGTTTGTTTTGTAGTAAAATAAAATATAACAAATTGCGGCATATACAAGTAAGGCCTGATTTTTGTATTAAATATCTAATTTTTGAAATATTAATGTCAACTCTATGTTGAGCACGGAATGAATTTCACATCTCTTTCATAGAAAGTTGTAACATTAAACTTTATTTTAGATATTGTGTAATCTCCACATTGAATCGTGAAAATCTTCCTCATATTAAAAAATAAAAATCACATATAAATATAAATAAAATTATAAATTTGTTACTATTAATTACTTAAATTGATGTAATTATATTATTTATAATGAACAATAAAATGTTTTTGTTTATAGTTAACATTGACTTTTTTTCATTCTTTAATGAAATTTTTATTTTCTTTTCATGTAATGTTGTTTGAAAACATATCTCCAAAACTTACTAAAGCATTAGAGAATGATATTGTTCTCAGGTATATGCGTTTATTATTGGGTAAATAAACTTGAAATAACATAAAATACTTGAAATAAAATAGAATAATATAAACCATCAATAAAAGAAAATGATATCATATTAAATAGAAATGATATTGTTAAATGATATTATTTTTGAGTTCGTGTATTTATTATTTGGGAAATAAACTTAAAATAGAATAGAAAAATATAAAAAATCTATTAATTTTTTTTCTAAATATAGGTTAAAGATATATTATTTATTAGTTTTAATATAATTAGAGAAAAATTTTAAAATTATTTATTAAAATAAATAGTGGTATAATAATAATATTAATTGTAAAGATTTGTTTAATATTTTTAAAACATTTAAAAATAAAAATAATAATAATTTAATTTTAATATAAAAAATAAAAAAATAAATATCAAACTTGTATTAAAAAATTTTATTTATGAAAACTAAATCAATTTATAAAATGTCATTAATTTGCTTTGCAAGAAGGTATTTGACTACACTACTTTAACCCTTTCCGGATGTGAACCTGTATTTTTACAATGTATACACATTTGCATAGAACACTTCAATGATTAAAATCTCATTCAAGGCTGACTCGGAATGTCGGCTCAACAAAATCATTATGATTATGTTTATCTTTATTTATATTAAAAATCTCGTATAAAATTGCTTTCGTCATTGACTGTGACGCCCTTCCCACTAGTCTTTCCCCATTGGAAACCTTCACCGTCCCACTCATGGCTGCCTTAGCTAGTAGAATGAAAACCCATTCTCATTGGCCGTAAGGACTAGGAACGGTTGAAAAATAGGAAACTGGAAGTTTCTTAATCATAGTAGTTCCAGTCTGTAACACGCCAACAGGGATAGTGTCATAGAGAAACATTGTTGTAATCCTCACAGACTACTTCCACAAGAGAAATGTAAATGTGTTAGAAAACCTGCACAAATGAATCTAACTAGTAAAGGTTGAACACACAGCTTTGCAGAGCAAAAACAGTAAAAGAAAGTCGAAAGAACAAAAAGAATTATTGATTCATAAAATAGGTTACAATGCTCATGATATAGCATTACTGGGTGAAGATCCCAAGGTAATGCGCCACAGTGGTGATCAATGGGAGGACTCAACACCGACAACAAGTTCTGGAGAGAACTAGCTAGTTGCGGAGTGAAAGGAGGAGCAAATCAGGGATTAAATCATACAGAAAGGATCTTACATGTAGTCCCATGCATGCATGGACAGTCAAAGGCACCAATCTAGTGAAGATTCCAATGTTGAAGCCTTGCATGTCAGTGAATGCTCTAACTGAGTCTATGCATGTGCCAACAATGAAGGTCCTCGGTGTGTAGTACCTCCAACACCCCCCATGAACACCACTATGGGGAAAAATAGAAAATGGGCCCTAGCAACTAAGGCCAAAGGTCACCCAAAATATAGTGAAACTTGTACTAAAATTGAGGAAAGAGGGAAAACCTTATGGGAAAACCCCCCCTAAAAATAAAATGTAATCAAAAGAAAAGAGGAAGAAAAGACAGTTGCTAAGCAACTGTGTCCTTCACTCCAAGATGATCGCGTAGAAAGTGAACTTTTTCTTAGTGAATGTCTTGGTGAAGATGTCTGCAATCTGTTCTGTTGAAGGACAGAACTGCAAATCAATGACCCAATCATGTACTAAGTCTCTAATGTAGTGCATATGGATCTCTATGTGCTTCACCTGCTGCCGTTGTACTGGATCCATACAAAATTTGAGAGTGCTCTGGTTGTCACACTAGATGACAGTGGGCTAGTGGAACTGGACGCCCAACTCAATGAGGAAGTGTTGTAGCCACAAAACTTGAATGGTGATGTTGATTACTCCTCTGTACTCAGCCTCGGCTGAAGAGAGAGCAATAGCAGCATGCTTCTTACTCTACCAACAGATAGGGCCAGACCCTAGACTGAGTGAATATCCGAAGGTGAACTGTGATCAGTGTTTTCGCCTGCCTAATCAGAGTTTTTGAAACCAAGGAGATCTAATGCAGTGCCTGCCGCATAGTGAATCTTGAAGGTGATGGTGCCCTGCACATATCAGAGGATGCGCTTGGCAGCTTTCCAGTGTAGCTCATGCGGCTCCTGCATGTATCTGGAAACAGCCCCTACTTCATATGAGAGATCTGTTCTGGAGTGGGTGAGGTATAGTAAGCTCCCCACTACCTGTCGGTAGAGAGTACTGTCAACTAATAGAGTTTCACCTCCATCCTCAAGGCAGACCCCAGACAAAAAAGGAGTCAGTGCTGGCTTGCAGTCAGTCACGTGAAATCTCTCGAGGAGATCACATGCATACTTAGCTTGAGAGAGTTTGATGCATATGGCACCCTGGTTGATCTCAAGACCAAGAAAGAAGTGTAAGGTATCCATGTCCATCATCAAGAACCTATCATGCAAGGTCCTCTTCACTGCAGCAATGGCTAAAGTCGAGCTGTCGTTGATCAGGAGATCATCCACATACAAAACTAAGATAAGAAGAGAATCATGTGTCCTGAGCATGTAAACATTCAGATCAAACTTACATCATTCAAAGTTTTGTGATAAGATAAAAGAATCCATCTTTTCATACCAAGCTCTTAGGGCCTGCTTAAGTCCATAGAGAGACTTCTTCAGTCTGCAGACCAAAGATGAATCCTGAATGAAACCATGTGGTTGCTCCATGTAGATCTCCTCAGGTAGGTCTTCGTGAAGAAAGGAATTCTTCACATCCATCTGATGTACTTCCCACCCATGGGCAGCCGTAATGGAAAGTGTAAGGCATATGGAATCCATCTTTGCTACTCGAGCAAAGGTCTCATCATAATCAATGCCATGCACTTGCTGGAAGCCTTTGGCTACTAGCCTGGCTTTCTGTCTAGTGATTTGCCCATCTATAGCACTCTTGGTCCTGTAGACCCATTTGCATCGGACAAGTTTCCTTCTTGAAGGAAGGGGGACCAGATCCCAGGTTGATCCGAATGGAAAATGGCATCAACCCATGGTACTCATCCACCCATATTATTCATCAACCCATGGAATTTACCCATGGTATTAAAATGGCATCCGCCCGTGGTATTATAAAATCCACCCATGGTATTCATTCACCCATGGAATTGACCTGTGGTATTGTAACTGAAAAATACTATAAGTAACCAGTCACATTTTGTAAAAGGACAGATGGTCCGCCACAATGTAGCCTTTACAGTTCAGAGACATGTAGCGACCACATCTCTTCTCAGAGATAAGCTACCATCACCCTAGCTGGTTTATTTCCATTACTATTTGTAAGCTTTATAGTTATTATCGGTTTTAATAAAAAGTTTCTTTGTGGTTTTGTTTATTAGGCATTCTCCTATTTTTCTTCTGGCAATGCAAGTTTGGGGGTCTCTCCTCCCAAGATCCATTTCAATCTTTTAGATCTTGGGGGCCTCCTCCCAAGATCTGGATCAGTGGTATCAGAGCAGGTTACGATTCCATGGGAATGAGGGTTTCATGCATATTTCAGTCTCAATTTTTTTGCAAGAATTTTTTTTGAGCGGCGACTTTGCAGATCAGATCTAAAACATTTGGTACAAAATTTACAAAAACAAATACCAGATCTAGATTCCTCTTGAAAAATCACCCAATTTCAAAAAAAAAAAGAGGGTCGAATCGGAGTTCATATGTGGGAGATATCGCTGATTTAAAATTAGCTATTTTATCAGTATTTTTGTGACGGCGGAACTGTTGCAGCACGAATCTGAGATTTCAGAGTGTCCAGATAAGGATTTCCAACACATGGGAAGATGCAAAATGATCCTTCTGCTTCCCAAAACAGGTTATAATAAATATTAAGGAATTTAGACTTCTGTGATCCATAACATTGTTTAGATATTTTTCGGCAAAATCACATAGAAAATAATTTGTCAACGCGTTTCGAACCAACCAGTGTGGTTCATCGTCAGGACAAATTGAAGATCCAATCCAGCTTAGCTTGTTAAGTAGTGTGTGCAGAGACTCCAATGGCTATATTGCCAACGGCTAATTTTGACCTATTGACCCAAGTCAAACCAATAATATCCTTGTTATATTTATTAATTATATTATTCTAAGAAA
>APFE031166171.1:0-32191 GCA_000404065.3 Pinus taeda | reverse complement strand
TTCAAGCAATGCCTGAACAAGCACCCTCCCACTTCTGCAAGCCCAAACAGCCATTGCAAACAATACCAGGGTCCTAAACGTACCACGAAGTCATCCCTATCTCATGCACTATCCCTTCGTAAAGGAGTAGCTTGATACTAGGATCCCAAGCCATCATAATCAACATAAAACACCTCTTACTCCACCCATTTTCCAACCAAGTATAAACCCCAGAGCCCTCTACATACTTACCATGAGTAGAGCACCACAGTAATAAAAATCCTGAGAAGCACATCGTGAAGCTACCCTACTTAGTAGCCAATCTCATGTACTTCGGGATTGGGCTCTTGAAGATACAATCCAACCCCTGTGGAGATGAATTATTGCCCACATGAGCTCCCCCTGATCTCATTTTGTTGATCATCACGCCATGCTAGTGAAATCCCCCATTGCAACAACAGACCATTAAAACGCAATGGAATATATAATTGATCTTCCCTTGTAGGGACCAGATCACCCCTAACAATATTTGAACTGCAAAATGTTGTGATTCCTGGATCCTATGCTAGTTTCAAAAGGGTGCCACTAAGTTGACATTGCACCACTCTGACTATGGCGAACTACCCATCATGTGCAGATTGTAACCTCCCCTCTTGGAACCTATTGATGAAAAATATGTGAAGGACAAGCTCATCCTGCCCTAACATTTCCATGATATCAATTTTTACCCATCTACTGCCAATATCGGTCCACACAGTAACTAGGGAAACTTCTCTTGCCATGAAACAAAGGCCCTCGTGCTCCCCCATATGTCAAACCAAGAGTGAGCTAGTTCACTCTCTACCCTAATCCCACTCGTCACGAAATAGAGTGACCAATAATCCAATTGAATCCTTGGATCCCATAGCCATATCAGCTGTGACATAGTCATAAAAACAATTGGAACCAACACATACCATGTCTCGTGCCCCTCCATGCAATCAGTACATGTACTCCATACTTCCTGAATCATTCTACTGCATGCAAGATTGCCCTATGCCCACCATACCACACTATGAGATCTGTTTTCCTGCCTCCAGAAGTTGCTGCCAAAAACTACATAGATTATAAACATTTGTCTACAAGATGGGTCCACTCACTCCTATATGTGCTCCTAAGAGATATCATAATGTCTCTCCCAACAAGTATCTTTAATCTCCCTAAATGTGGGCTCAAGGTTGGAGTACGTGCTACCCACGCAACACTTCGAACAATCCCCAAGTACGCACATGCCAGATCACACCCTAATCATATGTGATGGCTGGAAATACTTTCTCCTAATGCACTGTGTCTTTTCCAAATATCTCATATGAACCTCTTACATTTTGTTTCTCGTGATGAGAGCATCAAGAGATGATAACCAAGTCCCCAGCGTTAGTGTGCAATGCTACAGAGTGATCAATGGAATCTCACGACCATCCTTGTGATTAACTCACTCTCCAAATATAGGTGTGTCAAACCCAATGGTGTGCCTGGCATCCTCGTCAGGAGATCTCTCTGGTGGAAACACTCCAACAACCTATTGTGCATCATCATGCTCTATTATACATAAATATGCATCCCTGCACTCCTCTGTATAGCATTGAACTCCACAACACAACTTTGGGCACCATTTGAATCCAACGCTCACTTTCATACCACCCTGTACCATAAGGAATCCCACATGTGTTAATGCATCCTCCACAATACTAGTAACCCGCCCATGATGTCAACCATATCCCTTCATTTTCCCTTATAGACCTGAACAATTTAACTCCTCATAGGCTAATAGACTTGATAATGCTATGCTTATCCCTAGTAGATCATGTGTACAATATACCATTAAGAGAGCACCATCTCCATTCAATACCCTTTATGGTGGTCTGTCGATGCCACCTACCCCTACCAACTCCTATCAGAGTAGGCTAATCACCCTTTGATCCCACACATAATCAATATGCCAAGACAAGTCATGAAATATATCTGCTCTCCTATGAAACCATCCTATCACTAGTGTTGATGGATATATGAAAGTGTGTGGGTGCTCGATCACAAGATTCATCACACCTATAATACCCCCATTAACCAAACCCATATTGTGGTAGGGAATCCCACTTTGATCGCATCAATGGCCTGGCTCTCAAACTCCTCTCATAAAACATGCCCCCTACTTGACTATGTTCCTAGGCATGGATATATCCAAGCACCTAGCTGGCTCCATTCGATACCAACTCAATATCTCTCACCATCCAACCCTAAGAGAGAGATCGAATTCTCAAACACCCATGCATGGAACAACTACCACCTATGGATGCTATGCCCTGCGCAACTCATGACGCCTCATCTCACAATCCTAATCAACACATGATATATGTATAGGTATCTCCGCCTCTCTCTTTCTAATGTGCAAAGGTAACCTAAGAGTGTTATCATCCTCACCTATGTATGCCTAAAGAGCATTGCTCTGATGCTCCAATGTGTACTCCTCTAGTTGTACAATTTGGAAATCCAACTGTTCCCCAACGTGACTAAAATTAGCTACTGACTTAGCACGAACTACTCTCATGCCCTCCATCTCCTCATTCTACTACAGAATGGTCTCCTGGATTGTCATGGCCTTCTTTTCAAATGCTAGAAGGTTGTTCTGAAGTTGATGAAACTGTTGTGGGCAGGTAACATCTATAAACTTATTCACAACTCTAAGTACCTATGTGTCTCCTAACACCTCATCAACTAGGGATACACCTCTTGGAACCTCATCAATGGTGGGTACATGTGTGTCCCCTAAGGCCTCATCAATGGGTGTATGTTCAACTGTCTCCACCAATGTGTCAATCGGGGCTACCAAATTAAACTCCAAAAAGTGTGCCTCATGTGTCACACTAGGTGTATCCACGTGATCCTCAAAATTTTACATGCCCTCTGCCACATGTTCAATCTCCTCCTTAGGCTCCTAATATTTAAAGCTTTGTCTCCACCAACAGAAGTGCCCTGTAGTCTCTCCCTCTAACTTCCTTCCTCTACATGATGATGCAACTATTGACCTACGCTTCTCCTTCTCCAGTTCATCCAGAAAACGAGGCATGGTAGGATGGCCATACAGGCCATATTTATGGGTGTTGTACTACTACATTATGTGTGCATGTACTGGTCTTGTCTGCTAGTTATGTATCATTTGTTCCATCCCCTCTACAATCTATTGATTCTGCCTCACAAATTGTTGCCTCTGCCTCATCAACTCCTCCATGATCCCCTATGTACTCTTCCATTTTTGTGTCATTAGAGTGTCCATAATTTCACTAATAACAATGCATGTGTGTCTAACACCTCCATGATCATGCTAACTTCTGCACAACTAGCCAAGATCATGCTTTGATACCATTGAAATGTCGTGATTCATAATTTTTCCTATTTTATTAGGAAATTGCTTAAAAACTTCTATCATAGATTTCTCCAAGTAATTGTAGAACAAGAACCATGAAATTGTAGCAAAAATAAAATAATATTTCCAAATAAACCCATAAATGCTTCAATTGCAAATAACATAAGAAATGGAGAATTCATCATATTTATTGGATCAATTACATATAAAGCTCTTGATAGAAAAAGTTGAAGTGATGGCCTTAAAATATATTCTTCTATAATAAATCATGCCTTTGAAATAGAACTGAAAATTAGTAAGTTGCACCTCTGAATTAGTGCCCATAAATTCTACTCCTACTACTAGAGGTGAATTTTTATTTATGCCCTCAAATTTGCTCCAAATTTTTTGCAAAATTAACTAGAAACTTCACACCAAAATATACCATACCCTTGGGCTAATTCAAGCTAACCCTAAAATCCCACAAAAGGTGTGAATTACCCAGAAAATATTATTGTTGCTATTGTTTTTTCTTTAGAAGAATTTGAATTTCTACTCTTGAAACTACTCAGAAAATTAATAAAATTTAACCTAGAGCTCCTCATACCAAACCCATAAAAACCCAAAAATGGTTTGGCTTAGATCAAAGCGAAAATTGAACCCACAATGTGATGCAAACAACCTAGCTAACTAGTAATACACCCTACAATGAGAATGCACAATTATAACCCGAATACTACCAGAAAAATTCTATAAAACTAGCTATCCCTTTTCTCGACTTTGACTGATAGCTTAGGAATGCAGCTATCCCTCAAATATTTTCGGTGTTAGAGACAACCCTGTTGGCGTCACAATTTTCAAAAAATCATAGATCCTTCAATCAACACTCTCCTCTTATGGTTTGCTTGACTTAATCTACGTGGCTTAGTGATCCCGACTTGGTGTCATCTATTATTATATGGGTTGGAAGGTTCTAACAAATAGTAGTAGCGGCTCTACACTTTCTTCTAGCACTAGGGTGACTAATCTTCAAATAAAACTTTATAGAATTTAAAGAAATATATAGTTTTTAATAAATTTGCCTTTCGCCTTGAACTTCTTCACACTTATTACACAACCTCACTCAAGCCTTCTTAAACCACATGATTCTTCTCATCCTTAGCTCTAATACCACTTGTTGGCATTCGATCCCATTAAATATATAAATAAGAAAGAAATGCACATAATGAGAAACTGAACCACACAAGGAATTAAGTGGTAAAACCCTAACAATGTGTCAATGAAACCTCCATGAGGCAAGGGATTGGAATTCTTATTTCTTAAGGTCAAAAATGACTCTCCAACCATTACATCAAGCCTCTTGGGAAATCATCAATTTAATATGAAAAACTTTGTTACATAACTCCCTATGCACACACAACTGTTTGAATGGTAAACCCAGATTTACAAAGATAATTATATTTAACAATAATTTTTGTCACAGTCATTAATTTAATACGAAAAAATTTGTTACATAACTTCCTATTCTTATGCAATTGTCTGAATAGTAAACCCATATTTACAAGATAATTACATTTAACAATAATTGTTGTCATTCCTAACATGCAGTTTTTAAAAATTGGCACAACATTATTCTAGAATATAAAGACAAATACTGGAAAAAATTTATTTATATTTAAAATTTCCACCATATTTTTATTAAATTAAAAAAAAAAAAAGTACTTTATCAAAAAATGAAATTCATTTTCTATTCTAATTTTTATAATTTTAAAGTTAATATTAATCAATTTTCACTAGAAAATGAATCACTCAAATAATCTTCCTACTTACTTACAATGAAGAGATTTTGTTAGGATCACAAAACACCGAGAGAAATGGTGGTGTCTAAAGACACCCTTGCTAGGATCCCGTTGGTCACCACTACCAATAAACATTCATTTGGCTACATTATAAAATAATACCATGGGAAAAACTATGGGTTTTAATAAACCTCGTGCTAGAATATTATTGATAACAGGAACAAGTCATGTTTACCTAAACCAACATAACGATCCCCCCTTTAAAATTGACTTGGGGTGATTAAACTCATCCCAATCATTCATCAATCATCTCATTTGAGATCTCACATTCCCCCCTTCAACCTAGGATACCATTACACCTACCACCATGTACCAATTCGAGTGGTCCATTCCACAACTTGATGACTCCATGGGCCATTGCACTACATGTATGCATGGAAATCTTAATAACATGTATGCCTGAAAAACAAATATTGTAACTCTGTGGAGAAATAAATTTGTCTTATACCAAAGCCTTTAGAGTGTTCACAGACCAGTGGTGTTTTTCACACCACTATGGCTCTTAATTACACAATGGCTCTTTCATAATCCTCAAACACCATTAACTCCATCTCCCTTTTCTCATCCATATGACCACTCTCTAACTACATCTCTAAATTTGATGATCCATGTTTTAATGTAGAAAAGCTACTTGAATTCTCTGCTTAAATACATACTTTGAATATATTTTTACTCTGCCTACACTAAGGATCATGTTGGCCTTCCCTTCCTATGGTAAACGAATTCTACAAACTCGCTTTGACAATTTTGAATCCATATTTTTTTTTTAATTCTGACATGCTCTCATGCTATCTTTGGCTCACTCAGTGGCAAATACTTATGTTCTTGATGAAAAATAAATTCCAACATCATCACGAAACCCCTTTATGGATATTTAGCACAGTCTATTATCAGATACATATATGAAAATGTGAGGGACACTATTTTATATCGTACTTCAATTTCATAAGCGATTTCTATTCACAGGCAACATGGTCTCACTTTGCAATTAACGAAGATCATAACCATAATACTATTTGCTTTAGTTTGGAAAAATTGGCTTAAAGAATTTTCTATTTTTTTATTATTACGCCTCGAGTAAGCCATAAATTTGAGTGATGACCAAATTCAATCATGGGTGGTCATTAAATTGAGTCATGTATGGAATTAATGATAAGAGAAAAAAAGAGCACAGAGAAAACTTATAGCAGAAATGGAGAATACAAGAAACAATAATGGAGAACAAAAAAATCAGAGACCTATATTATTCATGGAAGGCGTTACCTTGGCTTGAATTTCTCAGGTAGAGCAGATATTACAAAATTATAGATGAGGGAGGCTCTACAATTCTCCAATTATCTCATGTGGAATACATGACTACACAATGTAGCAAATGGATGGTGTAGTAGGTTGGCGTCGATGATATCTTTCAGCATCGGCAACGGAGAGAAAATAGTTGAGGACAACATTGAAGTCTTCATTGTAGCTTCATGTTTAACATTCTCCTAATTGAAGCCAAATGAAGAATCATGAATTAGTTCCTATCATGCCTCTACATAACTCTTGTTTATTTCTTGGTAGAATCTTAGTGAGCATATCAACAGGGTTCCTATCTATATGGATATTTTCCAAGTATAACTTCCCTTCCTCCAACACATGATAGATCCAATGGTACCTTAAGTCAATGTGCTTGGGTTTTGAGTGAAATATTAGGTTCTTAGCCAAGTGAATGGCACTCTGACTATCACAATATAGCACATACGTGTCCTACTTTATTCCTATCTCTCCTAGGAATCACTGTATCCACAACATCTCTTTACAAGCCTTTGTTACAACTATGTACTCTGCCTTTGTCGTAGAGAGAGATGCTATTCTTCTTAGCCTTGACACCCAAGATATTGCTACTCTTGCAAATGTATATAAATAACCTGTAGTGGACTTGCTGGTGTCCATATCACTATCTATATCTACATCTATAAATCCTTCAAGCATGATCTCATTATGACCAAAACATAAAAAATAAGCACTAGTACCCTTGAGATACCTCAAAATGGATTTTATTGCTTGCCAATGTTGTTTGTTTGGGTTAGCAAGGAACCTGCTCACTACTCTCACTAAATATGCAATGTCTGGTCATGTGCATATCATGTCATACATCAATCTTCCAAATACTGAAGCATAAGGAATCTTGCTCATTTCTTCCTTCTCCTTGCCATCACTAGGACATAGCGCATCTCTTAGCTTGAAGTGAGTTGCAAGGGGTGTACCAACTCGCTTAGAATCCTTCATATTAAACATGTCAACCACCTTCTTGATATATTTTTCTTGTGACAAGCAAAAACTTTTGTTTTTCCTATCACGCATGATCCTCGTGCCCAATATCTATTGTGTTGGACCCAAAACATTCATTGAAAATTTGTTGCCCAGATATTTGTTCAATGTATTGATCATATTCTTATCATTCCCAACAATCAACATGCCACCCACATATAACAATAATATTATATGCTTTCCTTGATCATACCTCTTGATATAAACACAATGGTCAACTTCCAACTTGTAAAAACCATGTTCGAACATGAATGAATCAAATTTCTTGTGCCATTGTCAAGGTGCCTATTTCAACCCATACACAATCTTCTTCAACCTGTAAACTAGGTCCGCTTTTCATTTTTCTATGAAGCCTTCTGGCTGCTCCATATAAATTTCTTCCTCTAATTCATCATGAAGGAAAGAAGTTTTTATATCTAATTGTTTAAATTCTAAGTCTAAAGCAACAACAAGACCAAGAATGAGTCTAATGGATGACATTTTGATAGCAAGTGAGAAAATCTCAATGAAGTAAATACCTTCTTTTTGGGAAACTCCTTTCACCACCAACCTTGCTTTTTTACCTTCCCTTATTTTCGTCGCCTTCATGTCTAATATTATAATACCAATTTTTTTGTAGAGCCTTTATAGCTTTTGGGAGCTTTACCAACTCCCATGTTTTATTTTCTAGAAAAGAGTTCATTTATTCCTCCATTTCTTTCTTCCATTCTTTATTGTGCTCAACTTTACAAGCTTCTTGAAAACAATTAGGCTCACCTACATTAGTAAATAAGATATAGTTTGAAGGAGGATACCTTTTTGAATGCTTATGAGGCCTATAAGATCCACAAACCAATTGTGGTGGTGCATTATCAAGTTGAATCTCCTATAAAGGTTCCTGTAAAATTCCTTCTTCTTGGTGTTCATCATTTTCCACTTGCTGCCCTTCCTGATCCTAAATTTGTTGTCCATTTTCTTGCATTGGTGGGATGTTTTCCTATTAAATTTCAAACCTTTCAATAACTTTCTTGACCTTTGCCTCACCTACAATCGTCTTAAACATTTATGACTCATTAAAAATAACATCCCTGCTTCTAGTAATTTTATGTTTGACTAGATACCATAAACGATAACCAAATTCTTCATCCGTATATCCCAAAAAAATGCATTCCATAGATTTCTTATCTAGCTTAGTTATATTTTCTTTGGGAATATGTACAAATGCTTCATGTTGAAATATTTTCAAATGAGAATAATTCAACTTCTTACCAGTCAAAACTTCTTTAGGGATGCCTGCATCCATGGTTGTAGTTGGAGATAGATTTATAAGGTAGCAAGTTGTCCTTACAGCTTCTACCCAAAAATGCTTCTCCAAACCAGAATTTGACAATAGACTCCTCACATTTTCCATAATGGTGTGATTCATCCTTTGTACGACAACATTCTATTGAGGGGTACCAGGCACAATCTTCTCATGCTTTATGTCAAACCTGTTACAATATTCCTTGAATGCATTTGAGAAATATTCTCCACCATTATCTATTCTCAAGAACTTGAGCAATTTGTTAGTCTCTCCTTCAACAACAACATGGATTTTTTTTAATATTCCAAACACTTCACTTATACTTTTCATAGGGTAGGCCCAAAACTTCCTAGATGCATCATCTATAAATGTTACAAAATATGATGCTCCTCCTAATGACTTAATGTGAACAGGCCTAAACACATATGAGTGTATCAATTCTAAAAAACAAAAATTCTGTCATGGCCACCTCTAATGAATGAAACCCTTCTTTTTCTACCATATATACAATGCTCACAAAGATCAAGATTGTAGGATTTCAAACCTGGTAGTAAATTTTCAGCAACAAGGAATTTTAAGCCATTCTTTCTCATGTGACCCAAGCGCTTATGCCAAAGATCTGGTGAATTTACTTATTTTGTGACAACATCCAAATCTATTTTCCTGTCATTGCTTTCAATGTGTGTAATGTTCATGTCTTGGGTCCTTTGGCTACGACCAATGCTCCTTTGCTAATTTTCTAGCCTAATTTTCCAAAGCTTGTTGAATAGCCTTCATGATCCAACCATCCCATCGAGATCAAACTCATGGACATTTCTGGAACATGACTAACCTGTTTCAACAACATATCTTGTCCATCCTTCATCTTGATTTGGGCACCCCCCAGTTTAACAATACTGCAAAAATGATTATTCCCCAAATGCACTCTACCATAATGACTACGATTATATGCAACAAAACTATCTTTACATGGGGTCACATGGTGAGCTGCCCTAGAGTCAAGGATCCAATCAAAGCTACTACTAGATGTACATAAACATGCATCCTCTACTAAAATAGTAAACATATCACCATCTGTTACTACAGCAATATTCTCACCTTCGTTTGTGTTGGATGACTTGCGATTTGTACTAGTCAGCCTCTGATCCTTTTTTCCTTTCTTCAAGACTCAACATTCTTTCTTCATGTGCCCGAGTTTGCTAAAATTAAAGAAGATGACCCTACCCCTCTCGACCTTGATCACCCTTTTCGGCCTCGATCAATTCTTCTACCGCGATCAACTAGAGCTAGATATTTTCCTCTCTGGTTTTCTGCAATTGACTTGCACTGCAACTCCTTATTCATTAAACTAGTGCTGACATTATCAAACTTCAAGGTCCCTATAGTTTCTGAAGTGCTCACAACTACAATTAAATTTTCCCAACTATCTGGCATAGAACACATTAGCAAGATAGCTCTAATTTCATCATCTAGAATGATTTTAACAGAGGAAAGCTGACTAGTAATAATATTGAATTGATTCAAGTTCTGAGCAACTGAATCACCATCCTTCATCTTGAGATTATAAAGCTTCTTCATCAAGAACACTTTGTTTGATGTTGTGTTCTTCTCATATATATCATGGAGCTTCTTCCATAATTCTTTTGTCGTCTTTTCTTTGAACACATTGAAATACACATGCTTTGCTAGATATTGGTGTATTGTTGCAATCGTCTTTCTATCTAGCTTATTCCACTCTTCATTTTTCATCGATGAGGTTTTCTTTGTTGTGCCCTCCATAGGAAAATATTGATCCTTTAAAATTAGTATAGCCTCCATCTGTGATTTCCATAGGGAAAAATTAGCCCCACTCAACTTCTCCGTGTCAGTTGCTATTGTCTCCATTCTCAATAAAATCAATGCCCCAAAAATTAAAATCCTTTTACAAGATAAGAATTTACAAAAAAAAAATCCTTTAATTATTGCACCTTTTGAAATAAAAGGCCAAAAATTAATCTCCTTTAATAAAAAAACAATCAACCTCCTTCCTTCCTTTCTTTTTCAAATTTAGTAAACTATACTTCTATATTAAAAAACATAAAATCCATCATTACAAATGTGTAGGGCCTACCATAATAATAAATTAAAAAAACACCTTCCCACACATTTTCACTTCACTCTTCATGCATATGTCCATACATTCAACATTCAACCAAAAAAAACTCATAAAAAGTGTTGAATGCCTTTTAATGTTGTTCTTTTAAACAATAACAACCTCCAGCTTGCAAAGTCATCCACAACATTGTCTGTTGCAGCCACGATATTGATGTTGCGTGACAGCCACTCAATCACACGTTGCAACAACTCTTCTATTTTTTTCATGTGCAACAGACTCACAAAGGCCCCTGACAGCTTAACATCATGAAAGAGAATGACATCCACAAATACGTGGGCCTGAAAGTTCTTAGATGATGTGGGTACAACTGATAGTTTTAGAAACAAGAGCTTTTTGAGCAAAGATAGTTAGCAGAGTAGCTTGCATGTGACACGGGGGCTTCACTAGGGGACAATACCATACCACATGTGTTCATGTTGGGGGATATATAATGAGGAAAAATTGACACAATATATTGAGCATATAATAGGGGGTAAAGGGTTTTAATATTGGTTGATATAAAAAATGGAGCTCAAATTTAACCAAAAAATATAAAGGGATATAAAAAATGCTAATGAAAAAATGGAAACCTAGAATATCTAGTGAAAGTAGTGGTTTTTTAAATTGGGAAGGTGTATTGGCTTCATACTTATAGGGGGTTAAATAATGTGATTTTTAGAGGTATTTTCGAATATTTAGTCAAATTAAGGGTATTTTTTAGTATGCCACAAACGTACGCACTATGTTAGAGGTTCATTGAGTGAAGGCCCCATGGCATGTGAAGAGAATCAAACCTTCGAAGAGCAGATATCTAGGGTTTGTCTCATATATAGCACCAAAAATCATTTCATTGTGAATAACTTGGTATTTCCCAGCTCTCATACCAGCGGATAGGAGCAAAACAGAGCACAAAGACAAATTATAGCAAAAATGGAGAACAGAAGAAACAAGAATGGAGAACAGAAAAAACACAGGCTTCTATTACTCATGGAAGGCCTTGCCTTGGATTGGATTTCTCAGGTAGAGGAGAGATTACAAATTTATAGATGAGGGAAGCTCTAGAATTCTCGAATTCTTTCATGTGGAATACATGACTGCATAGTGCAGCAAATGGACGGTGTAGTAGGTTGGCTTTGGTGATATCTTTTGGCATGGGTGGTGGAGAGAAGACAACTAAGGATGACACCAAAGTCTTCATTGTGGCTTCACGTTTAACAATTAATGGATCTGACAGATCTAGTTTTACTAGAAATCAAGACACTAGTCTCTATTTAGATTTTTAGTCGTGTCATTTTTAGAATGGGTACAACATTATTCCACAATGTAAAGACAAAAAAAATTCTTTATTTATATTTAAAATTTTTACCAAAATGTTATTAACTTTAAAAAAAATTACTTATAGCTAAAATATTTTTTTGTTTTTTATAATTTTAAAGTTAAAATTAATCAATTTTCATTCAAAGATGAGTCAGCAGAACCATCCTCTTAATCACTTGTAATGAAAATACTTTCTTATGCTCATGAAGAGATGAGGTGTGTTTAAAGACACTGTTGCTGGTAACTAAGACCAATTAAGATGGAATCATCTACATTAGAGAAAAATACAATGGGAAACATTATGGGTTGTGATAAACCTCTAACTAGAAAACTACTATTAACTTGACCAAGTCAAGTTTACTTGAACCACCCTAACAAACCCCGTTTAAACATGACTTGGGGAGATTAATGTGGTCCCAATCCTTCATCATCCATCTCACTTGAGATCTCCCATAGCTCATTTCAAGCTAGAATACCGGTACATGATACTAGGTCACTTGCCATATTGGTATCTACCCAAGTGGTCCATTCCACAACCATGTGCCACTTCACCACATATGTGTTTGATCAAAGCCTTAAATCCTTACAACAATCGGTGTTTCTAAGCATCATCTATGCTTGAAAAATATGTCTTATAACTTCCTAGGGAAATCCACTTTCCTTGGACCAAAACCTTTAGGGTCTTCACACACTACTGGTATTATCAAACCACTAAGGCTCTCAATCCCAAGCTAGCACCTTCACTATCCTTAAACATCATTGACTCTCTCACTACATGTGTAGCTTTGTTGATCCATGCTTGGACCTGGTCTTTCTGGCTACTTAAACTCTTTTCTTATGTCCATACTTTGAGTATGTTTATATTGTGGCTCAACTCAACAACATGTGAGGCTTCCCTTCCTATGATAAAAAAATTCCACAAACTCGCTTTGACAATTTTGAATCTACTATATTTTCTTATTTAAACATTATCTCATGCCGGCTCTAACTTTGATACTAATTGTTAGGATAATGAAACACCGAAGAGGTGGTGTCCAAAAGCACTGTTGCTAGAATCTCATTGGTCACCAAGACAAATTGACATGGAGTCTGCTATATTAGAAAATAATACCATGGTAAAAAACTATGTATTGTAATAAACTTGGAGCATAAAAACAACTATTAAATTGATCGAGTCAAATTTAAAAAATTTCAATAATATTTATATAGCCATCACCATTGAATAAATTTCAAATAACTTAATTAATCAAATATGTCAACCAAATATATTATATATATATATATAATTTTTTTCAAAAAAAAACATTTTATTTGTTATTCTCCAATATCTTTATAGTTATCTTTATGATTGATTTATTTCAAATAATTCTAAAAAGAAGATCTCATAAACACTTTACATAATGTCGATGTGGCACTTGCAATTGTTGTTTCCGATGAATTTTCAATTTCCAAGCATACCTGTCATGCCCCTACACTAGTGGTACTCTTCCAACTACACTATAGGAGGTGTGACACCACTGACCACTTTCTTTTCACCAATACTTGCGATCATGAAGAACACCTACTTTCTTTACTTAGTTTATTTTTCAATAGCTAATCATATCTTTCATTAACACATTTATCATATTAACATTATTACCATTCAAGTACACAACAGATTATCATGGGAGGGGAAACTCGCTACAATATGAGTCTGCCCATATCAATAATATTAATCTTTAGAATTACATATAAGTTTACATCCAAGGGAGACCCTAAATTTCACCTTTACACTTATACAAATTCACTTCCTGCACCCGTCATGCAGCCTTGCCCAACCTAGGGCAAAGTCACCTGAATTGTCGTTCATCACATTCACCTCATGCACAGCTCGCCCGTTCACCAACGTATTCAACCGTCGCATGATTCTTTGTTTTGTTAGACTCAGGCGCATTTCACCAACTCACCCTTCGTTCATCGTTCATCGTTCAGCTTTCACCCAAACATCTATTGTACGTTTCATTCGACCCGTCGTTCGGTCGGACGCCCTACTGCGCCCTTACCCGACTTCTCGAATGAATGCCCTACCGTGCCCTCGAATGACTCTTTGCACGAACGCCCTCAAATGATTTTCCGAATGACCATTCACTTGGATGCCCTGCCACACCCTCGAATGACCTCGAATGATTTCCTGAATGACCGTTCGCTTGGACGCCCTGTCGCGCCCTTGAATGACCTCGAATGATTTCCCAAACGATTGTTCACCCGGACACCCTGTTGCGCCCTTAAATGACCTTGAACGATCGTTTGCCTGGATGCCTTGCCACACCCTCGAATGACCTTGAACGACCGTTTGCCCAGATGCCCTATCGCGCCCTCAAAAGACTGCTCTTCGTTTCGACTTAGGTGCTTCAGAGCTCGTCCAGCTGCGCATTCACCCAGGTTTCAGAATCAACTTCGTACTTCTCCTTTCCTCCACGTGTATATCCCTAGAAGACTCACTCATTGATTTCGAATGGCTCCTCCACGCCACTCACTTATACAGTTGTTCGCCGCCATAGTTGGCACATTGGCCCGCCCAACCGACCACCTGTTCAACCCTCCAAGCTATTTTCAAACGTCGGCTTGCCCCTCGGCCGACCCATCATTTAATACTTTTGTGCATCAGCTCAATCGTTTGGCACCCCCACCCAGGACCGCCTAACTCTATAAACCTCTGCCATCTTCCACACTTAGCCATTTTCATGTGCGGCTTCATGCGTTTCTCCATTTGTGTCCACATCGTTTCCTTCATCTCATCTGCTCCTCCATCGTGTGGTCCTCACTGAAACGCCTCACAGCTCGTGGGCGTTACATTCTCCCCCACCTGAAGTCATTTTCATCCTCGACAATCTCTCATCCTAGCAACTATCTGTCACCAAGATACCCATACCAAGTCATATAACCCACCGGTATGTCATACATCAGAAAGTCTCTTCAATCGATGATCATCAACCACATCCCTCGCAACCTCCACAGGTTGCTCCCACTGTGGAAGGCTGGCCCCTCTAACTCAAGCTACATGCTTACTGCAACATATCATATCGACCTTATCATGTATCATCACCGTGTGAATTATTGTCATGATACTCCAACACAATGCTAACACATCTCTTGTACACTACTAGCCCTCATGACTCGAACTAGTCGGGTGTTCAGTCCAACTATCATGCTCAAACCATGAGAATGCACATCCTTATGCCATCATCAATCATTTCTCAGACTCCTGTCACAACATCAACTCAATCAAGAATCCATCTCCACCTAAGCCATGTCTAGGTCCATGAAGTAGTCTTCATCTCCATCTGCAACATGATGTTCTTGATGTTTGGTATCAATGTGCTACATGAAACCAATTGCATCTATCCAACATCATCATCCATATGTGTAAAATACATCTCCTCAAAATGAAGAGATCCTCTCATCAAACTCGACTCTCGATGTGCCATATCCAGGTTCAAGAAGCAACCTCCATCATATCTGCAATGTACCATCCCTTAAGTATGCCGAAGAAACAAGTATACACCTATCTCATTCATCCATGCATCATAAGTGGCTAATTCTTAACTCAAACCATTCCCAAGTGTTGCCACCAAGGCATCATCATTGCTCCAACTCCATCAATCCAAAGTGTCTCATATCGATCCTCCACATCAAGTCAGTCTTTCAAGCACTGTTAGGCCCCTATACTACTAGTGTAACCCCTTATGTTATCAGTACAACCCCATTATTATATTGATGTACCCATGTAGTGCCCATATTGTTACTATTGTGCCCCATAGAAGCCCACCATTGTTATTATTGTTCCCTTACATTATTATTGTTATGTCGGCTCTGATTATATTATGACCCCTTAGACTCCTCTATATAGAAAGGAGGTCTTTTCATTTGTATCATCCAAGAATTGTTCATTTCTGTAATGTAAAGGAGGTTGCCCCCTCGAAGAGGTTGAATTCTAAGGTGTTGATCTCTCTTTTCTGTCTTTTTGTGAGCTGGTTCCATAACATTTGGTATCAGAGCTTTGGATTCTAAGGTTTCGCTACTCCAAATAGGTCATCATGGAATTTTTGTTGTAACTTTTTTTCTGCGATGTTTTAGAAGCGAACAAAAAATACCCATTTGAGACGCAATCACACTGAACCTCGGGTCCAAATTTCAGATCTTTTCGTGCTATATTTGCGGAGATAAAATCTTAGGAATATGGTTTTTTTTCAGACTCCTGAATCACATTCCAAACAGGTGACCTAGGGAAAATCGTCATAACTTTCTCTCTGAGCATCGGATTGAAATTTCATAAGAAGGTACAGAAAGAGAATAGTCTGTAGTTTCTTTTGTATATTTTTTAGAGCCAAAGGTCGAAACATTGACACGTTGCATGTCATACAATTTCGCTCTACTGAACTAGTCTATAATCAGGTCACTAAGGGAGATTTGGCATAACTCTTCCTTGGAGAATCCCATTTGGATAAAACTGGTGGCATTGAAAAGAGGAAATAGAGGGCTACTGCAGATCGCAATTTCAGAACTTAAAGATCCAAAGGTACAGAGTTACATGTACTCAAAAGTATGTACCCCATCCTCCATTAAAGTCTCTGACCTCAGCTTCTCAATGCATCAGATCCTCTAAGTCCACAATAGTATGAAGTCCTAAAAAGTCACAACTTCATGTCATCATGAACTCCATGAGTCATCTCCAACCATCATCCCAATAAGCATACATGTCTAGGCCCAAGGGTCTCCGCAAGATGTCTCGCTCTCCATGTAGTAGGAAAGCTCCATAGTCTGCTCACAAGTCCAACCAAGTCTATGGCCTTGTTGTATGCAAGTGCACAACATCCCTATCAGCTCATAAGTAAAACATCTCCATGTCACACTAGTAATTCCCCCTACACAACATCCCTACTTTGGCACTCCTCATTGTATGCCCATAAGTGACACCTCTACAAGTGCTCCTACATAATGTCCTTACATAAGACTGTCATGTTCCATGTCTCCAACCTGATGTCCATGACTCAAGTTGCCCATGTTGTCTAGCTAGGTAGACCCATCACAACAATCGGTCATCCTCATCCGAGCCCGACAAATTGGTCTAGTGAACTCGGTCACCCAACCATATCATCATCACATGAGTCTCTTCCACCATGGCTCCCCCACTGAAGGTTTCACCAAGACTACCTCTTGGTCTCAACCATAAGAAGTCCACCCAAGTATCACCATACTCAAGTGTGTGCCCTTCTCCAATCTATCCATGAGTCATGCCGAGCACTTAGTCAATTCCTCATGTGGCTAAAGCATGACCCATTCTTCCGCAATGATCATCACATTCCTCCCTTGTCACGAGCCCTTTTACCTTCTATCATAAGGTCACAAACAACCCCAGCAAGTCCTACAATAGTCAACGATCCTTGCTTTTCCATACACGATCTATTCGTAGACATCCATGGTAAGGTCCTCCCTTGAATCGCCAAACTGATTTTTCTCTTCCCT
The DNA here is from genome assembly GCA_000404065.3 of Pinus taeda. Taxonomy (NCBI): domain Eukaryota; kingdom Viridiplantae; phylum Streptophyta; class Pinopsida; order Pinales; family Pinaceae; genus Pinus; species Pinus taeda. The sequence continues at coordinate 14,426 of APFE031166171.1, read as the reverse complement.
GCATATGATTCATCTTCCAAAAGACTCACTGAAACACAAGTATCAATAGTACTTACTTCATCATGAGGCTCCTCCATGTGAGTTTCCTCATCCATCAATGTCTGCAAACTGCACGATCCTGATTCTACTTGAACACTTTCAAGTTCCTCCTCCATCGTTGTCATATCTGCAACATCCTCATCGTACTCTGCAGCTTTCTCCTCAATTGCACCAATCAAGTACCCATTGACTTCTCCTATCGAACTAAGCCTTCGAACATCTGCCTGATTGTTTCAGTAGTAGTCCCCAAGTTTGTCAATGTAGTCAAGCTCATCCTACTCTATTACAATGACCTTCTTGCCAAGAAATTCATTCTTCATTACATCCTCCATTTGTGTATACTTCCCTTCCATATACTCGTATTGGTCCTTAAGTTCTTCAAAGTTCTTCCTTCATATTCGTATAGCCTTCCCAAACCTACATGTTCTTGGTTTTCATAAAAGCCCATTTAGAATTCCATTTCCTCATTTGTTCCAATACCTTGTTTAGGAAAGCTTCTCCTGCATTATGGCTAGATTCACCTGTCATAAGTCCTTCCACCATTCTTGCCATCCACTTTCTTTGCAAACCTGAATCACGCTTCAGATTTCTAAACCTGCCATTGAGACCACCTATCATGTTTGTGCAGTGGGATTAGCTCCTTGTCCCGATCAACTCTAATACCACCTGTCATGCCCCTACACTGGTGGTTCTCTTCCAACCGCACTATAGGAGGTGTGACAACACCAACCACTTTCTTTTCACCAATACTTGCGATCGTGGACTATGCCTACTTTCTATACTTAGTTTATTTTTCAATAGCTAAGCATATCTTTCGTTAACACATTTATCATATTAACATTATTACCCTTCAAGTACACAACAGATTATCATGGGAGGGGCAACTCCCTGCAATATGAGTATGCCGGTATCAATAATATTAATCTTCAAAATTACATATAAGTTTACATCCAAGGGAAACCCCAAATTTCACCTTTACACTTATACAAATTCACTTTATGCACCTGTCGTGTAGCCTTGCCTAACGTTGGGCAAAGTCGCTTGAACTGTCATTCAACTCGTTCGCCTCGTGCACAGCTCACCCATTCACCAACGCCTTCAACCGTCGCATGATTCTTTGTTTCGTTCGACCCAAGCGCGTTTCACCAATTTTCCCTTTGTTCACTATTCACCATTCACCTGAATGCCCGTCATACATTTCGTTCGACCCGTCGTTCGGCTAGATGGCCTACCGTCCCCTTGCTCTACTTCTCAAACAAATGCCCTACTGCGCCCTCGAACGACTCTTTGCACGAATTCCCTCAAACGATTTCCTGAATGACCATTTGCTCGAATGCCCTGTCGCGTCCTCGAACAACCTTGAACGATTTCTTGAGCGATCGTTCACCTGGACGCCCTGCCGCACCCTCGAACAACCTTGAACGATTTCCTGAACGACCATTCACCCGGATGCCCTGTCGCGCTCTCGAACGACCTTGAACGACCATTCGCCCGAATGCCCTACTATGCCCGCGAATGACCTCGAATGATTGTTCCCTCGGATGCCCCGCCATGCCGTCGAACAACCACTCTTTATTTCGGCTTGGGTGCCTCGGCCCTCGTCTGCCTACACCTTTGCCCAGATTTCAAAACCAACTTCGCACTTCTCCTTTTCTCCATGCTTGGATCCTTAGAAGACTTTCTCATTGATTTAGAATGACTCCTCCATCCCACTCACTTATACACTTGTTCGCCGCCATGGTTGGCACGTTGGCCTGCCCAGCCGACCACCTGTTCAGCCCCCAAAGCTATTTTCAAAAGTCAGTTCATCCCTCAGCCGACCCATCATTTAATACTTTTGTGCGTTAGCTCAATCGTTTGGCACCCCCACTCGGGACTGCCTAACTCTATAAACCTCCGCCCTCTTCCACACTTAGCTATTTTCATGTGCAGCTTCGTGTGTTTCTCCATCTACAGCCGCGTCTTTTCCTTCAACTCATCCACTCCTCCATCGTGCGGTCCTCATCGAAACGCCTCGCAGCTCGTGGGCATTACAATACCGGTCCTACTGCTCACTCCAAACAAATTCCGCAAAAGACCTCGTACAAACTTTCCACGGTGATGATACAGTTAACATTTCCATATATGTTGGTTTTCTTAGCTCCGTCATTTGGATCATGGATGGAATTTGATGGGAAAATTGTTAGTTGGGGTGATTTGTTTGTTAAATATAGAGAAAAAATTTGCAAAACCATTAAATTGTTTTGTTTAAATTATGAACACTAGTGAGAGGTGCCAAAACCATCAAATTTGACAACTGTGTCTGTTTTAAACTTCCAACCCTGATTCGGACTCTAACCTGCCAAAGCCTATTCCTTTGTAATGGTATCTTATATATCATTTTTTGTTAGAATTAACTGAAATAATTTTTGTGATGATATCCCATTCGAATTAGGTGAAATAATTTTTATAATGATATTTAACATATAATAATTTTTGGTTGGAATTAATTTTTTGTTGTTTGAAATTAGTTTTTGATTTTTTTAATAGGAAGGAAAATATAAATTAATTTTCTATAAAAAGTTGTTTACATAAATATGATGGATCTAATAGACAATACGTGTACTGCAAATTGAAAAGGAAAATTTAGTAACTAACATCTCTTAAAAATTGAAATCAGTACTTAATTTTATCTGTAGATTTAGTGCAGTTAAACATTCCAAGATACTTAATAGTGAAGAATATAACTCAAATTTGTTATTTCAACAAATCATTTCCAAATTTTAGATAAATTTGACTAGTAAATATATTGTAATAACTCTGAATATATAACAACTAAAATATTAATCAATTTAATCTCCAAAATGTCATTCTTATAATTTGGATTGTTTTGTATTTAGTTAGTCATAAATTGTGGACAACAAGATTTTTGATGCTTTCAGAATTCATGCATCATATTTAAATTAATGAAGTTGCGGTGCTCTCATTATTATTATTATTATCATATTAATGGTTCAATTTAAGTTAAAATTTCATTATATATAATTTAAATAAATTTTAATAAAGGTTTGAATTTTGTAATTCAAATGTTATAGTGATTTTATATAAAAATATATTTTAAATAATAATAAATCACAACTTTATTTAAATGGAATACCAATAACTGAATGGAATTTTTAATTAATAGTTAAAATAAACAAATTACTAATTTATATTATTTTTATTTAATTTCATATTTAAATAATTTGTTTAAATAATTATAAAAAATAAAATTATTAATTTAATATGTATACATTTCTTCCTTAGTATTTTAGATTTTCAAGTTGTTCTAAGTATGTTTTCTTAATAATAATAATAATAAATTCAATATTTTTTGTTTAAGAACATAACAGAAATAAAATTTATGAATTAATATTGATGACTTTTGAGGAGTTCTTGTGCATCCTCAATTTGCTATGCACTCATCACCATGTTTTTTTAATTCTTTTCATTTGTTATGGTTTTTTTTCTCACTTTCTCTTATTTTTAGTATTTACCTTAATTTCCTAACTATATATCATATTTTTATATTTTTTATTAACATAATTTAAATAGCAAAAAATTTCAATATGTTAAATGGTTTTAATTTTTTAAGTGATAGTAATGAATATTTTTATATAGGTGCAGTCTAACTTATAGATGAAATTACTTTTTTTCATGACATTTTTTCGGGTTAATTTTAATCAAAATTATAGAGAGATTTTTAAAAACTTGAATTTAAATTGTTTAATTTGCATAATTCGAGTGCTCCATGGGTTTTTCAGGGTGCTGAATCCATTTATGTATTCAAAAATATATTTTAAACAACAAAAAATATTGAAATTGTATTACTATATTTTAGTAAATTCGCTTCAAAAAAATTATAAATTCATTATCTTCAAAAAATTTAATTTACTTTCTTTATTTCCTTAAAAATCTTTATAAAATATCTAATAAATCATCTCCTCATGGACCTTGTCACTAATTATTAAACCACTAAACTTTATTACTTTCTTTTCAATTCCTTCAACTTATCTCTTAAAACTTGTATCAAGCACCTAGGGATTCAACTCCTCATCTACTTTGTAATTAGATATTAGATCCTTGCACTCTTTTACCTTGTTATCAATTACTCCAGCTTCTCTTTTGACCAATATAAAGAATGCATTGTTGCATGCCTCAACTGTCAAAATTTGAAGTTTCTTCTTTACAGTTATCGAACTTGGATTGGAAGTCGCTTTGCATCTTCTAAATCTCCTTATATTTTTTTTCAGAAGAAAAAAAGCATGATATGTATTATATTATATTGAGAAAATATATGAAACATATGTTGAGTATGACATGCTCAAATGAGTATTCTAAATCTCCTTATATATGTATCCCTTGGATGGATTCTGGTTGCTCCACTCATTTGTTCCCTTCCACCTATGACACATCGAATCTATGGACCAAAACCTAGAGTCCACATATTAAAATTCTGTCAAATTCGAACACACTAATCCCAAAATCTCACTTTATTCCCTCATGTTGGATTCCCTAATTAGCAAAAATGAAAATGAACAAATAGATAAAAAGTTCGCCATCAATAATCAGGACCATGCAACTTCGCATTAAGACACGGTGTACAGCTAATGAACAGTCTAATTCAACCCAATACTAATCACCTATTTCGACGCCAATATCACAGATTTAGAAAACTTAACACGATCAGAATTTCTGATTTTTCACGTATCTTGTAAATCGCAACGTAATATTTCGTCAGCATATTTGCATTAATTTAAAATCTGAGTGAATGAAAATTTAACAGTATTGTTTTGGATATTTCTTCAAGTTGAACTAAATTTAGCAAAATTTTAATAAATACCAAATTTAGTATAATTTTAATAATACCATTTCACATGCATTAATTTAAAATCTAAGTGAATGAAAATTTAACCGTATTGTTTTGGATATTTCTTCAAGTTAAACTAAATTTAGCAAAATTTTAATAATACCAAATTTAGAATAATTTTAATAATACCATTTCACAAGTGAGTACATTGTTCTTCCCTCTGCTAGACTAAATAACCCAGTTTATGGGATAAGATAATGGTCATCCGGGTTATGGGATAAGATAATGGTCAATGAAGGTAGCATTAATTATTTATCGAAAAAAATTACATCAATTTTGGGAATTTATAGCAGTATATTACCGTTTTTGTGGATATATATGTATGGTCTATAGAATAGAGGACTGAAATTTTGAGATTGATTCATTATGAAGAATGGGTATGAATAGTAAATATTATAGATAAGTATGCAGTAAATAAGGTATTGTTATATTAAGAATCAATAAGATCGAAAATCGAAATAGATGGAAAGAATATTTTTTTCAAAAAGTTGTTTTTAGTTTAGACTTTTTAGTACCAGTTGAAAAAATTGAGGTGAAATTTTGATTCGTGTCATTTAAATTGATTTTTTGATAGTATATATGGATTTTTTGGACTTTCCAGTGCTGGTTGAAAAAATTGAGGTGAAAACTTGATTCGTGTTTTTTAAACTGATTTTTTGACAATATATATGGATTCAACACCCTATCCGTCAAGTTTGTGACTTCAATAAATTCCTGATGGATTTTAGAGAAATTAGACCAAAAAGCACACCATAAAACTACCAAAAAAGTTTCACTAAAGACAACAAGTCTTTTTTTCTTTTTTCTTTTTTTTCTCTTCTATAGGTGGGAAAACCTATCATAATTCAGTTGTCAAACCAACACAGAAATTAAACCAGAAAAACACACCATAAAACTACCAAAAAGTTTCGCTAAAGACAACAAGTCTTTTTAACAAAAAAAAAAATAAATTATAATTTTTTTTGTATGGTTGGGAAAACCTATCATAATTCAGTTGTCAAACTGACAGTGAGGACATCTATCTCTAGCTGCTATGGGTGAATGCAGGCTCACTCATCACAGTTATTCATGGAAAACCAACCACAGTAGTCCTTAAGAGGGCAAGGATTCACTCATACCTCTGAATCTTGAGTCTTTACCCTGTTTCTCCCTAGAAAAACTAGCTCTTAACCAAACAAAAACAGTTTCAAAACCTACTCCAAAAACCGAAAAAAATTAAAACAATTTCGAAGCATACTGCAAACCCAAAAAAAAAATTATATTTTAATATAAAAACTTAATATTTTTTCTATAAAAAAATAATAACCCAGCTTAAGCTCAGCCTAATTAAAAAAGCAATCGAAACCTTGTGTAATCGGGTTATTGACTACATCAAGACAGGTGAAGCGTAGGGCCCTTCACATTTATTTTATTTTGTCATCCAGTAGCATGCGGAGTTCACTACAATGGTAGATCTTTCGTGGATTATTGACTATATCAAGACACGTGAAGCGTAGGGCCCTTCACATTTGATTTATTTTGTCATCCAGTAGCATGCATAGAGTTTATTACAATCGTTCCCGGCAGGTAGATGCTTCGCGGAAGTAAGCGTTCACTACAACAGGCTGTCTGACTTTTCTCTCACCTGCAACTATATATTTCCTTCGTGCAACTGATTGAGCACTCATCGCAACCACTTTTGTATCTAATTTGGTCTGCTTGGACGCTGAGATATTAATTTTTTCTTTGTTTTTTAACTTCTTCAACAGCTATCACGATGTCCAAGGTATATGTATTGTCCATTTTATTAATCTTGTACTGTTTTTTGGGAATGACTGAAGAATTGTTTAGAGATGTTTTAACAGTTAATTGGATGTGCAGAAGATGGTGTTTAAATCGACCATAGACGATGAGAAAAGCAAAATGAGGGCCATGAAGGCTCTTGTAGGGTCTGGAGGCACGACTAATCATTACCTTTATTGCATATAGAGGCAAAATATTTTCCATCGATTTACTAGAGTTATGTTTCATACTCCTTTACTAATGTTGCGAGTGCTCTGTTTCAGTGGACTCTATTGAGGTCAACAAGGAGGAGGGAAAGATAACTGCTGTGGGAGAAACAGATCGTGTGTATCTTGCAAAAAGATTAAGGAAATTGGGGTACAAAGCAGATTCGCTGAGCGTAGGTCCTGCAAAGAAAGAGAAAGAGGAGAAAAAGGAAGAGGACAAGATACCTATTGTGTATCATGTGAATCCCAGCAGCATCTACTATGGATACCCATCATATGGGAGAGATGAGTATCCCAATGAATGCGCCATCTTATGATAAAAAGATTCATAGTTGAGAGTCCAATCACACGTTTGATATGAACTGTAATCGCCATGTCTCCATACATACTTGAGGGACCTCTGAGTTTACTCCTTTAAAGTTATAAATAACCATAGCTAGAAGTCCAATCATATATTTGATATGGACTGTAATTGCCATGTCTCCCGACATAATAGAGGGACCTCTGAGTTTACTTATTTCTATTTCTACACAAACTTCGTTTATGTTTATCAGATTTTCTGAATAGTTGCAATCTCATAAGAATAAGAATAACATTAATCGACTAAAATTTCATATTCATATGGATTTGAATTTATATATGTATATAGTAAGTTTGATATGATTATATATTCATCATGTTTAATATATTATCGATCTGGTAAAGAATTGAATAGGTAATTTCATTTCATATTAAGGAGTGGGGAATTGAACAATTAACTTTATATTAAAGAATTATTTAGCAAAATTCGGATAAAGGAAGACCAGCATGGTATATTTTAGAATTTTCATTTTTTTAAATAAAAAATTACAAATAATCTAAAATTAATAAGTTGAAAATATTCTTTGATAAATTTAAAGATTTTCAAACTATTTTTTATTAGACCTTTATTGATATTACAAATTCTCATCATTATAAATGTCGCATAAATATTTTGGTCACTTTCTACGATCTACACTAGTATTACAAATTTTTATCATTACAAATAGCACATAAATATTTTAATAGCTATCTATATTTATATCCTATTTAATCTATAAGTGCATACAAATTATTAACCATTTAAACTATAAATCTTTGCTACTTATATATCCGGTTATCCATAAGGGTAGGTAGTCTGTAAGAGGATTTTTCTTTTTCTTTTTGATTGTCAGAACTAATATATCAGTCACAGTGGCACATGCTCGTGTTCTCCTAGAAAATAAAATTCAAAACAACATCATCATCATATAATATATGAAAATGAAAAACCACTTAGGGATGAAAATAAAATTCAAAACAACATCATCATCATATAATATATGAAAAACCACCTATGGATCTTTAGCACAGTATATTATCAGAGAAATAGCTAAAATTGTGAGGGGCACTATTTTATTGTCGCTTCAAATTCATAATGGTTTTCTATCCACAGGCAACATGATCTCCCTTTGTGATTAATGGTTCTTGCTATAGTTTCGAAAAAACCATTATACTTATCGCTGTAGCTTCGAAAAACTGGCTTATGATTTTTCCAATTTCCCATTATTACGCCTCGCGTCAGCCATACCTTCTGATTGATAACCAAAGTCAATCCTGAGTGGTCACTAAATTCAGTCATATGTGGAATACCTATGGTTACTTTATTAAATTTCAAAAAAATTACTTAGAGTTAAAAGAGAATACAATTTTTTTTTCTAAATTTTATAATTTTAAAGTTAATATTAATTAATTTTTACTTATAATTAAAAGATTTTATTCACGTTATTAGAGAAGTTATATTAGAGAATAATACCATAGGAAAAATTAGGGATTGTAATAAATATAGAACTAGAAATCTTCTAGTAACTTACCTAGTCAAGTTTACCCAAACTACCTTAACAATCTTTTGTTTAAACTGGACTGGGGGAGATTAACCTTGTCTATGTCATTCATTAGTCATCTCACATGTCACATTCCCCCTTCAAGCTAGGATACTAGTGGACCTGCCACCCTAGTGCCTATTCAAGTGGCTCATTTCACAACTTAGTGACTCCATGCTCCAATGCACTACATGTATGCCTCATCAAAGCCTTATAACAATCCATAATCCTAGACATCATGTATGCTTGAACAACAGGGCTTACAACTTTCTAGAAAAATCCACTTTCCTTGGACCAAAACCCTTAGGGTGTTCACACACCCTTGTTATTATTACACCATTACCACTTCTCAATCAAAAGCTAGCTCTTTCACTATCTTCAAACACCATTGACTCTCTCGCCACATCTCTAGCTTTTTTATTGATCGCTTCACCTAGTCTTTCTAGCCAATTAATCTCTCTTTCCTTATATTCATACTTTGAGTTTCCCTTCCTATCATAACCAAATTCCACAAAGCTTTGACAATATTGAATCCATTACATTTTCTTATTCTAACATGCTCTCAGAGTGGTTTTGGGTTTGGTTTTGATACTAGCTGTTAGGATCACTAAACACCCAGAGAAGTGGTGTTGTCTAAAGACACTCTTGCTAGAATCCCCTCACCTGGACCAATTAACACCAACTGGTGGTGTCTAAAGACACTCTGGCTAGAATCCCACTGGTCACTCGGAAAGACACTCTTACTAGAATCTCATAGGTCACCCGGGCCAATTAACACCAAATCGACTCCACTAAAAGTAAAACCATAATCAAAACTATAGATTGTAATAAACTTGGAGCTGAAAACCACTACTTACTTGACCAAGTAAAATTTCCCAAATCATCTTAACAAACTATGTCTATATAACCATATCCATCCAATAAAATAAATTTTATCTACCGAATTTCCGTGAACAAAATTAATCAGATAGGTCAACTTTAAAAATAATACCTTTCTCAACTTGAAAATTTCTATATAACAATCTAATGAATTTTCAATAACAAAGTTAATCAAGTATATCAACCAGCGATAATTTTATAAAATATACCTTTTTCCAAAATACAAGAATTTCCGCGAAAGACCTCGCACAGACTTTCCACGATGTCGATACAGTCAACAATTCCATATTGTTTGGTTTTTCAGCTCCCACCAGTCGGACTCTGGCCTGCCAACGTATCAGCTCCCACCGGTCGTACTGTGGCCCGCCAACGGCTGGTTTTTGTTTGTTTGGGTTGGAATGAGGTCATATAATTTTTTGTCGTTATTTGATATTAGTTTTTCATTTTATGCAACTGGTAAATTGTTCTTTTTACTGTGGCCAGTTGGGTCAATTTAATTTCGAAGTTGTCATTCTCACGATTAGGATAGGATAGTTTAGTTTTGTAATTTATTAATTATGAATTACGGATTACAAGATTGGGATTGTTTCAGAATTCATGTATCATATATAAAGTATGAAATTGTAATGTTGCCAATATTATTAGACTGATGGTTAAATTTAAGTTAAAATGAAATTAGTGATATATAATTTAATCAATAAAAGTTTGAGTGGTTTAACTTAAATATTTTTGTGATTTTTCAATATATTAAATTTATTTATATATTTAAATCATAATAAATTACAGTTTTATTTAAAATTGAATACCAAAATATGGGTTTAATTTAAATATTTTTGTGATTTTCAATATATAAATTATTTATATATTAAAAATATATTTTAAATCATAATAAATTACAGTTTTATTTAAAATTGAATACCAAAAATTTATTAACAAAATTATTAATATGTATAATTGGTTAATTTATTATCTTTTATTATTATATTATTATATATATTTAATTTTATTTTTTAAAAATATTTAAGAAATAATTATAAAAAATAAAATTCTAAATTTAATATTTACACATTTTTCTTTAGTAATCTAGTTTTTATATTTATTAATAACTACCACGATATCCATTATTATTAATATTAATATTAATAAACCTAATATTATAATTCTAATGTTAAACTCAATTTTATAATACTAAATTTAAATATTAAACACAATATTATAAAGTTTAATATTATAAACTTGAATTATTAAATCTTAATATAAACCTTAGCATTATAAACTTTATTATTATAAATATGACAAAGCCTTGTTTATTGATATTATTAGGGTTGAATATTATTACTAATTGTATTATTATTATTATTTTTTAGCACAACCTTAAATGGAAATGTACTTCATAATGATGATAAATGTATGCAAAATTATTTGTTTATCAAAGCATAATAAGATTCATTAAGGTAAATATTATTTATTTTCTTTAATATTCTTTAGGATTGACAATGTACTTTATCATGATGATAGATATATGCAAAATCATATGCTTAATGTTATTTATTTTCTCTAATATTTTATAGGCTTGATAATGTACTTCATCATGATGATAGGTGTATGCCAAGTTATATGTTTATTCAAGTATAATAGAATTTATTATAAGAAATGTTTTTTTCTCTAATATTTTTTTCCTCAAACCTATATTTACTATGATACATCTCTTGCAAAAGAGATTCACCAAAATTTTAGTTGTATTCATATTGATGCTTTTCAATAGTGAGATATCATAATGGCAAGGGGATGGGAATTGATTGCAAAAGATAGCTAAAAACTCTATTTAAAAGTGAAAAAATAACATAGGCTATGTTTAACATGATAAATAAGTTTGAGTAGTAATAAATAATTTTTTATTTTTTTATCTTATTAACCTATTTATTGTAATTAAAATTAAAATAATGTCTTTTAATCAATAATGTCAATTGTAATTGTAATTAAAACTAGTATAGATTCATCTCAAATAGGGATTTAATATGAGCCAAGAGGGATCCAATTTCTTCACGTGCAAATTTTTCATGAACAGATATTGTTTAAATATTTTGTATAGTTATTTAATTTTTTATTTTTAAATTTTTTAAAAATTATATTTGGGCAGCCATGAACAAAATTTTAACATTGATGATGAATTGACACAGTTACACATCACATTGGGCTGTAAAATAAATCGACTCCTGTTTTTTAAATCTGCTCCCTACTGCACGTTTTGATTTCGATTATAACATCGTGTTGTGTGTTATCACCCCTTCCAGTTAACATCTCCCCTCATATCCTGCCTCCTCCATATATCCCCTCCTTCATACCACTCCTTCCCCATTTAATCCCTCCCCCAATAATACCCCTATCATATTGCTACCAGAATTGCATTTTTTTTTCTTCAAAATATTGCTATTATAGTACAAATATTTTTTACATCAGATGTGAAATTCTTTTGCCAGCTGAGTACATTTACATAATATACATTTTTTACAAAAAGAAATGCATTCATTGATATCTATTGTGGGATTGGTTTTCAATAGGAAGGAGAACTATCCTGAGTGGTCTCGAAAGATCAAACACACTCTCATTTTTTATGAGTTTTGGAAAGGAGTTTGTGTTGGAGAAGGAGACAATGAATAAACAAAGCCTACCTCAGACAAGGAATTCGCCATTTGGGAAAACAAGAACAATAAGGCATATGCCTTGATTGCAGCATCTGTAAATGAAGAGGTGAGTCACCATATTTCGCCATTTTAAATTTTTTTTGAAGCCTTACAAAAACTGAAGAAACTCTATGACTCACACTATGCACTTAAAGTTGTTCAACCCATGATTAAATTGTTCATCCTTGAATTACAAAATGATGATCCTCTCACTCTTGCATCAGAACTAAAATCTATTAGGCATGATATCAAAGTCACTATGTTGAATTGGACATTCCACTGATAGCTTTTGTCAAGCCACTTTATCCCACTTACTCAAATCATCTTGAGTCATTGCAAGAAAACGGAAACCTCAAAGAAATTACCTTTGACTCCCTTGTGAATAAATTTGCCGAGAGAGAGAAAGCTTTTGAAAAGAGGAGAATCTTGCTGTCCTTGGTCCACATCCGCCAGCAAGGACACTCCATTCATATGTTTGATGGAAAGGTTGAGGTGAGAAAAGCATCAGATCACTCATTTGTCATGACAGGGATAGAAGAAGAAAGGCTTCTCAGGCTGCAAAGTACCTCTGCTCGTGGACAAAATTTCTCATACAATTTTCATTATGATGAAGGTACATTTCCATCAAGTTTATTATGGCATTCTAGATTTGAACACTTGAACTATGACAGCTTAGGCTTGCTGAAGAAAAATGGTGTTACTAGTTCTCCTACAATTCTTAGGAAAATTAAGCAATGTGATACTTGCATTCCTGGAAAGCATAGAAAACAATTTTTTTATGATTCACATTCCAGAGCACATAGAAAACTTGAACTCATTCATTCAGATTTATGTGGTACAGTGCCTGTTCCTTCTGCAAATGGAAATAAATATATGATGAAATTTATTGATTACTACACCAGAATGTGGTGGGTTTATTTATTGAAAAATAAATCTGATACTTTTCAAACATTCAAGAACTTTCATACATGGATTGAAAATGATGTACAATCTCATATTGGCTCTATTCGCACTGATAATGGAAAAGAATACAATTCAGATGAATTTGAAAACTGTCTTTGCCAACATAGGATCAAACATCAAACAACGGTGCCTTATAATCCCCAATAGAATGAAGTGGCTGAAATAATGAATAGGACAATCTTAAATATGGTGTGCTCTATGATGTTTTTCAAGAATATAAAATTGATGTTTTGGGTTGATGCAGTTCTATGTGCTGTATATGTAAAGAATAGATGTCAATCTAATGCTATTAGAAGCAAGACTCCTTATGAAATGTGTTATGGGCATATTCCTTTGCTAAAGCATCTCAGGGTCTTTGGTTCCACTTGTTATGCCTTGATACCAAAGGTACATAGAAACAAACTTGGTGAATGGAGTCGTAAGTGTATCTTCTTGGGGTATTCAAACACCTCCAAAGCATATCGTCTCTATGATGAATTCAATAAAAAGTTTGTTGCATCTAGAGACGTAATCTTTCTTAAATCTTCCAAAGTTGACAATGTTGTTGAGCAACAACTTGATCGCTTGGATAGATTCGAAATTCAAAATCATTTCAGGAAATTGATAATCAGATTCCACGTCTTGAAGGGGCGATTCATATACTGGATCAACCTATGGAATATTCTTCTGAAGCACTCTCTCCCCCGCATGAAACTCCAACCACTAATGATACTTTGCGTGATGTGATTAATAGAATCGAGAGACCCAGTCTTGATTTAGTCCCAACTCAATCACCTTAGAAGCCTAGACCATCTCAGAAAGGTCCCCAAAAGTGGCTAACAAATACACTTGAAAGTGTTCATCTTGATCAGGTTGGAAAGACAGGAACAAGAAATTCAACCAGGCAAATTTGAGGTGATGTAGATGATTGTGATTCACCTATTTATATGGATGTTTCTTATGATTATGAATTGAATTTATCTACAGATTTTGAACCAACTTCCTTCAAAGAAGTCGCTTCTCATGATGAATGGAAAGAATCGATACAAAAGGAGTATGATGCCTTGATAACGAATGGCACTTGGAAGCTGGTTGATCCTCCATTGGGAACCAAACCAATTGGCTG
>APFE031166168.1:0-23358 GCA_000404065.3 Pinus taeda | reverse complement strand
ATGCTGAAGCATCCAATACCATGGACCGAAAACCATCACGTCCAAAACCATGGACCAAAAACCATCGCGTCCAAAAAACATGTGCAAAAATCATGCATAAAACCATAGGTGGGTCCGCCCAACCTAACTACAAAACCAAAATTTTCCGGGGTGCTGCCTCGGACCCCACAAAGTGGGGTTACGGGTACCCCTCAAACCCCCTGTTAACTATGTGGAAAGAATATAACACAACCCAACAGAAAAAACCTCCTTTCTATATATAGGATTCTAAGGGGTCACAATATAATCAAAGATGACATAAAAACAATAATGTAAGGGCACAACAATAACAATAGTGGGTTTATATGGGGCATAATAATAACAATATGGGGACTACATGGGAACAACAATAAAAATAAAGGGGCTACGCTAGTAATATAGGGACCTAACATGCCCCTAACCTTCAAAAGAAGTGTTGTCCTCAATGCTTGAGTAGTTTTGGATGCTTCTGTATAAAATTCTCATCCTCTCATGTGGAATATTCATTGGGTAAGTTTTTCCACTTGATGAGATACTATGAAATTGATCAATTTCATAGTTGTTGATTTCTTATTTCCGTGACTACTTCAAGTTCCAATATGAATTTTCTTTCCTTGTCAAGTTCTCGCAATATTTTTTGAACTGGAATCTTGTAACCTATAACCTTATTTAAGCATTAAACATGGAAAACTGGGTGCACTCAAGAAGATGCAAGAAGCTCCAATTTGTATGCCATAGCAACAATATTTTGCAACACTTTGTAAGGACCATATTACTTTGGTGATAATTTATTATGCTTCTTAGCTTGCTTGAGGGACATTTTTTTGTATGGTTGTAATCGTAAAAATGCCCAGTCACCTACATCAAAACTTCTTTACCTGCAATGTTGATCTACCTATTGTTTCATTCAATTTTATGCCAAAGTGAGGTTATCCTTTAAGAGTTGGAGAACTTGTTATTTATGCTTGATGTGATCTTCCACTTCTTGAACCTTAGAATTTTTTCTTAAGGATGATGTGATGGACAGTGTATGATATCTATAAAGTGCCATAAATGGGGTCATTTTTGCTGCAGTATGGAAGGAAATGTTATACCACCATTTCGCTAGAGGTAACCACTTGACCATTTTGTTTGTTTATTAGATACAAAAAAATGAAGATATCCTTCCAAACATGAGTTTAATATCACTATTTTCCCATTAGATTGAGGATGAAAAGATGATCTATGAGCTAATTGAGTACCTAGACAAGAAATTAATTTCATCCAAAAATTTCCAGTGAAAATGGGAAGTCTGTCACTTACAATAATATTTGGGTTTCTGTTGGCTTGATTTGGGTTGAACCTGGTTCAATCTATAGTACTCACCAACAAAAAACTTGATCAATGGCCTTTCCGGCAACAACTTGCAAGAAAACCACAGTCTCACTTGAAGTGACTATGGAAGGATGCAGAACCAAGTTTCTGTATCGTTGGGAGACTAGGAGATGTGGTATTATTATGTTATATTATTCTTAGCATTAATAAATCCCCTCACTACATTAGATTAATCACTTAAACATGCCATGTGAAATCATAAACCATCATTGTGCTGAAGTAAAATGCAAGCTAATAACTGCTACTCTACAATAGATAATAAACAAAACACAAAATTAACATGGTTCACCCCCGTGTAGGGCTACGTCCACAAGAAATGTTGCTTAATATAATGAATCTTTGAACAACAACCAATTCTTGGCCTACGCACTAAGTTGTAGGCGGTCTATGCACTCAGCTGTAGAGCCTCTCCTTTGCTACCAAATTACAAATCACAATAATTCACCCATAACACTAATCTAGATCAAAAGTGATTGATATCTCTTCTTATTATCTTACCCTATATATACTATTTCATTGTAGGGTTACATCATCAAAATACCATGGTCCAAATAACATGGACTCCTTAAAACAAGCAACTATGGCCCCAAAACCATTTAATCCCTTACAAGATCACACACTTTTACAAAAAGGAATGGCTTTGATTCAGCCCGAAGTTCTTATGACACCACACTCTATATTCAAAATGTGCTCTATTGTGTGTTGTACCCCACAAAATGCGAAGTCTTTGCCAAAATCTAGGCCAAGTTGGGTTGTGCCCAATAGGCCCTCAACAGTCACATACTGGTCCTGAGTCACAATCGATTTTCCTCTTAACTTTGTTGCAATGTTGTTGTAGGCATTGTTGAACTAATTGTTGGCTTGATGGGCCCTGACCTAGGTTCAGTGTTAGTCGGCCAATCAAATCCCTACACTACTGGCCCTTTCAATATCAGCCTGTGGAGCGCGGACCGAATTCTCACCCGAAGTAGTATGGGGGGATGCAGGAACCAAGTTTTCGCACCCTAAGATGGTCATGATGTCAATCTACACTTCCTGATTCTGCCTTCATGAAGATTGATAAGATTTTAGGGCTTATCGATGTTCCTTCTCTTCCGTCCTTTAGTACCTCTGCGATTGTACCCAACTGATCTTTGCGCAGCCCTAACCTGAGGTTCAGGAACTTATGCGCCTTTGTGACTGTGTTACTATATAATTTCCCAAGTTATCTTAAGTGTTACCTAATCTTCCATGCATTTACAGTTACCTTCGCGTAATCCTTTATTCTTTCTTGCGTTCATTTAGCAGATATAATCAAATACATTCGTGCATTAATTAAGCATTATAATGTAAACCCAGATCATATCATAATATAATCATATGCATTAAACAGAGACAAAATACAAGTGATTTGCAAAATACTTCTCTTTATTGATATCTCAATTTCATTTTAGACTCTATCCACCCTACGCACACAGCTGCAGGGGTCCACGCACTGAGCTGCGAACTTCCACCATAGGCTTCTATGCACTCAGTTGCAGAGCCTCTACATACGCTAATACTTGAGAACACTTAGAACTTCTTACCCCCAAAACTCTTCTTATTCTTCTCTTAGTCTCTTATAAGACTCCCTTTTTATACAATCCCATGGTTCGCGAACCATGGGTAGATCTTTATAGTTGACATGAGACTTCACAAAACAAGGGCGGACAACCCTTTGACCTCTTCATGCTCTGCGACCACAAAATGTGGAGACTTTACATATTTATTACAAAATTTGGGCCTTCTGCCCAAAACTGGCTCTTGGGGGAACCCGTTCCTAACAGGCCCCCAACACAAACATAGTGACTCGACCTCAAATCAGTCTGTAGGCACTAATATCTTAGCGCGAATACCCCCCAGCTCGACCTATATGACTACTACCTCGACAGTGCACTGCATGGCCACCTTCTTTATTTCCTCGACCAACTGCTCTATTTCCGGCCTTGCGCTGTCAGCCTAGAGCTTCTGTTGAGTCTCCTGCAAACTAGCTAGCTTGCCTTCCATGGAGGCCATGACCAAGTAGGCCTCGTCCAACCAAGGCTTCAAGCGCGCCTTCAGTAATGCCTCTTTATGTTGAGCCGCATCTACCTACTCCTTCAATGACTTGGCCTCCTGCAGCTTCACAAGTATCTGTGTGAGGGAAATAGTACGTGATGTCCCTTTTACCTCATCGTAGCACTGATGCAGCTCTTGCACCTCTGTTTCTAGCCTCTACACAGTATGATATTATTGTAGGTTGGTTAGTACTTCGAACGACTGTTAAAAAAGTGGTGTGCATTCCACCACTGCACTTTCTACTATGATTATTGCCTCTAGTATAGCAGTAACACAATGCTCATTGACTTCCAAGGGAGTCGAAGGCTGAGCCCTCAACTGCAATTCTACAATTTGGAGGTTCAACTCAAACTGAACCTTTGCCAATTCTGTGAGGGCTTCATGCACCCCTGTAGCGAGTTTGCAAACATGCACATCTACCAGCTCATCTGCGAGAATGGCCAAGAATTCACGATTCATATGTGTCTAAGAGCTCAGCAACTCAATGCTCAAAATTCCAAGTGTTCTTCGTTGGGCAACCACATGTAATTTATAAATCATTTTTAATTCAAATCGAATCGTTGCCCCAAAAATCAATTCATTAACACTAGATTGGCGGTAGATTTTCAAGGATCTCACCCATAAACTTCAGCTTAAATGCCACCCCCCACTCTATTTGGCCATTTTTTCATCGTCAAATCATGAACAACGACTTTAACGATCACTTTCTGGCTGAGTTGCACAGTTTTATCCTAGGTAATGTAGACTTTTGTGCACTTGTGTGGTCTTTGTGACATCTCCCCATTCTGTGCAGTTTCTTCATCGCGTAGTTCCCCATACCGGGAAATGTAGTTTATAGTCTCGTGCCTCCTTTCACCTTCCTGGAGTGCTAAGACTATGCTTCCTTCATATAGTCAACTAGCCAGATCACCAGTGTATGGCTTCAATTGGCTACCATTCACCTTTCCTAGGAAGGGCTCCCCATTTAACTTAACCAACTGAACTGCTCCACCATCAGTAATCTCTTTGATGACATAGGGCCCCAACCAATGCATCCTAAATTTTCTTGGAAATTTATCAAACTTTCTATCATATAGCAAAACCAAATCATTTACCTGGAAGGTATGCATTTTAATGTGTTGATCATGCCATTCCTTTTCGTGCTCCTTTTGAACTTGTTGATGAATTCCGGCTAGAAATCTGTCCTCCTCA
Source organism: Pinus taeda (assembly GCA_000404065.3). Classification (NCBI taxonomy): domain Eukaryota; kingdom Viridiplantae; phylum Streptophyta; class Pinopsida; order Pinales; family Pinaceae; genus Pinus; species Pinus taeda. The sequence goes on along the minus strand of APFE031166168.1, from coordinate 18,699 downwards.
AGCTCTGCTAGCTACACGAGCCTCTCTTCCAAGGCTCTGCAGTCCACCATTCTTGTGAGTGTCACTATGCATAGACTAGGTACAATATGTTCTATTGGCATCACAACTTCTACACCATACACAAATCTGAAAGGCGTTTGCTCAATCAACTTCTTGCAAGTTGTTCTATAGGCCCATAGCACCGCTAGTACGTGCACATCCCAGTCACTTCTGTAAGAATTGCAGGCCTTTGTCAATGCATTCTCCAGTATTATATTGAATGCTTCCACTATCCCATTTCGCTACGGGTGATAAGGTACGCTCTTCTGATGATACACCTGAAATTCTTTCGTCAACATGTTGATTGCTTCATTAAGGAAGTGCGTACCGCGATCACTCATCAGGATCTTTGGACAACCAAATCTCATCAATACGTATTTAAAAAGAAACTTTGCTATTGTCACATCAATACAGTCCTTCATAGGCTGCGCCTCTTCCCCCCTAGTCAAGTACTCTGTCACGGTGATGATGTACCGCGTACTTGTTTTCTTTCTCGGAGGCTGAATTGATCCCACAAATTCAATCGCCCATTTCTTAAACAGTTGTAATGTCACCTACGGTATCAATGGAAGTTCATCCCTTTGCGATGGCTTTCTAGTCCTTTGACATGCGTCATAGGCCCTACAATATACTTTCGTGTCCTTATGCAGAGTTGGCCACCACAATCCAGCACGCAAAACCTTTTGTGTTGTCGCTTTTCTTGCATAATGTCCTCCTGCAGCTCCTCCATGAGCCTCCATGAGGATGCTGCTCCACTCAAAGTCAAGTACATAATGTCGCAATATTTCGTTTGACCCCATTTTGTACAAATGTATTGCAATGATGAAGAAGTTTGTTGCACACACTACTAACTCCTTCTTTTGCTGGCTTATATACCCTTTTGGAGTAGTCCCCATTGTCAAGAATTGTATGATATCTTCAAAGTGACTGTCGGTGACGCATACCACAAAGAGCTATGTGTCAGGCAATCCTTCCTCCAAATTAGTGGGCTCCTCTCCTGTTTTGATGCGCGACAGATGATCTGGTCTCATGTCCAATCATCGAAGCTTCACAATAACTTCAAAATCATACTCTTGGAATAATAAAAACAACCTGCAAATCTTCCCCCCCAACACAGGCTTATTAACCGGGTATTTTAATGCATAATGATCCATATGCATCTTAAAATTTCCACCCAAAAAATAGTGCCTGAAATTTTGGAGCGCGTATACCATGGCTAGTCCTTTGCGCTCTGTAGTGGAATAGTTCTTCTCAGCCTTGGACAGCTTCCTACTCGCGAATGCTATAAGATGGTCCAATTCTCCTTCGCCTGCCTGTGTCAGCATGGCCCCTAGCGCAATACATGAGGTGTCCACATGCACATGTAATTCCTTCTTCCAATCCCAAAAGACTAGGATTGGCGCGGTGACCATTTTCTCTTTTAGCACATCTAAGATCTTCTGGCATTCATCACTCCAACATAATGTAGCATCCATTTTCAACAACTTCTCCATGGGCGTGGTGATCTGGGCATAGCTCTTGATGAACTTCCTATAGTATCCAGTATGCCCCAAGGTCACATGCAGTGGTTTCACATTCCTTGGCACCTCCAAGTTGATTATCACCATGATCTTTGTGGGGTCTACCATCAATCCCCTATCGAGCTTACCCAATCAGACTCTTCTACTGGTTCAATTATTCTTTGTTATGAAACCAGCTCAAGAAAAGATATAAAAGATAGATCAACGCCTTAGAATTCAGCCTCTTCGATGGGGCAACCTCCTTTATATTACATAAATGAACAATTCTTGGATGATACAAATGAAAAGACCTCCTTTCTATATATAGGAGTCTAAGAGGTCATAACATAATCAGAGCCTACATAACAATAATAGTGTAAGGGCACAATAATAACAATAGTGGGCTTCTATGGGGCACAATAGTAACAATATGGGCACTACATGAGCACATCAATATAATAAGTGGGTTGTACTAATAACAATAAGGGGTTACACTAGCAGTATAGGGGCCTAACATTCTTGCTATGAACATCTTATCCAACTCAGCATGAACCCTTTTGTTATACTTAGGATCAAGGTGGTAAGGTCTTTGTTTTACAGGCTTCACGTTCGGTTTGAGGGTGATCTTCATGACACCCAGGTCCCTTATTATCCCTTTTAGATCAGAAAAATTTGTGGGGAACAAATCCTGATATTCACAGAGGAGCTCAGTGACCTTGTCTACTGTCACATCATCCCAATAGTCCCCAATATTTGCAAATTTTGGTTCTGCCTATGTGTCAATGTTGACCTGCCTAGTTTTCAGCAACGTGGTTATGTCAGGATCCTCTATTTGTGAACCTTCAACCTCGTGGTGACCTTAATTTTTCGGAATATTAAGATTTCGAGGATCCTCGTCTTCTTTGTCAACAACCATGTTATAACATTCTAGTGCATGACACAACTGGGTAGTCCAATCAAGTTGGATCAGGTCCAAGGATCTTGTGGTATCCTAAATATCATTGCTTTAACCTTCTGTAGCGGCGCGTCAATATAGTCAAACCCATCCTCAAAGCTAAACGTCATTAAAAATCCCTGGCGCAAGATGTCCCATTCTTCTGTGCCATAGTAGAGCTCGATTTCCAAATACCAACTCATTGATATGACGCCCACATTATGACAAAATAGGTGCACCCGTTCAGGCTAGGGCTCCACACCATAAGGCTTATTCCATTTAGCCAAGTGATTGTATGAGTCATCTCTTCCATCATACTTATTTGTCATCCACACTTTTGGCTGCCCAAAATGTATTCTCATCATCCTCCTATAGTCGCGCCAATCATTGAAGCTATCCTTGTGCGTACCCCACCATCTTGCAGGCATAGCGCGTAGTACCTAGTCCAAGGCTTGGAAGCAATGTTTCTCTGGTACTTCTCTTTCAAATGCATCCAAAAAGCAATAAAAATCAGTTAAACCATCATAATGAGGTAGATCCCTAACTTCAAATGACACATAACGCAATGAATTGGTCATCATATTACAATGCAACATCGAAACTTCATGGAACCGATTCTACGAATGCTCCAATTCTTCATCTGAATCTAACATGTAGGAGCTTTCACAATCCCATGCAATGCATCCATCCATTGTTGGATTCACCCAATCCTGATCTCGTGTCATTATCCTGTAATTCTAGTCCAGATCGTCATCGCTTTCATAATCTCGGACTGGTTCTGTATAATATGGTCCCTCCGCGGGATCCAGTGGCACCACTACGTTGAGAAACTTCTTTTCAAATATCATCTTCCACTTCTTCAGGTTGATTACCCCATTCATGTCAGTGGCCCAGTGGATTCCAAGGAGCGCAAGGTAGGGATTGCTGTCATCCACAATCTCTATTACCTCAAAATCCGCCAGTGCGCTTGCGCCCTCAATGTCAACTGTGACCCCTTGCAGCCTCCCCATTGGGATAATTTTCTATTGATTCACCATTCTTAACTGTATCAAAGACCACAAGAGAACCTCCCCATTCTTTCCTAGCTCTGTTTTGGCAAAACATTCGCGTCGAACCGCAGATCCAGGATAACTTGGTCCATCTCGTATTCCCCTATCTGTGCAGTGAGTCTCATCTCCCACCCGATCTTTGTCTTGTGCTTTTCAAGCTTCCTGACCATGTTTGATTCACTAGTAGCACCATCCTTACTAGTGCACCAATTGATCAGTTCCTGTAGGCCCTTCACAAACTTATTATCACAGAGCAACTTCATGCAGGTCTCTTAGAACGTGGTAATCATGGATGAGTCCATTTCGTCAACTGGTTTCTCCTGACTTCTGGAGGTAGAAGCCTCAGTGAAGCTTTTCTTTGCTTCCATAAATGTTTCTTTTGCGTGCTCCAAATCAAACCCAGTCTCCTCTTCTAGTACTTTGCAGAACCATACACCTTCTACAGGATGCTTCCCTTTATCCTCCACAATCATGGTTCCACTCGGCAACATAATGTTTACCTTAGGGTCTTCCTCATGAGGCCCAGCCCTCGTCATCTGGAGGTTTTTCATCGACTGCAGAGGTTGCGCCCCCTTTTTGCGAATCTTAGCCAACAATATTGGGCAATCCTGAGTCACATGGTCAAACTGAGTACGATAATAGCATGACAATCGAGTCAAATTCGAATAGTCCCTCAAGTAGTGTCCTAGGCCTCTACAATTGTAACAAATCAGTTGTCCTCAGCCTCTCCCAAGCCCTCCTCCACCTCGACCTCAGCCGCGCCCCTGATACCCACCTCGCATTCCCCCAATGCCTTGGTCTGGAGGTCACGTTTTTGTCTGTACTATTTATGTGGGTGTCCTACCCATGATAATTTCATAACTTCGACAATTGTGCTTGTCATGGCCTACTGATTGATAGAAATTCTAGAAGAATTGTTGTGGTGTTTGTACAAATTTCCGTAGAAAATGGCAATTATCACTCGCATTTTTCCCTGCTACTTGACATATAGTAGACCATAGCGCATGCCCTACACTTGGCCCTACCGCGACCTCTAGTCATAGAGGCAGTGGTCCTCCTACTACAATGTAGTTCATGAAAACTGAGCAGTGATCCTTGTCATGCCCCTGAACCTTGCATTTTATGCACCAAACCTCTTTGTACGCCTTTGACCGAGCAGTTCTATCCTGCTTCAGACTTTTCATTTTGAGACAAAGGTTTTTCAATTGTGAATGAATCTGTTGAACCCCCAGATTTGGATCTTGCATCAGCATTTCATGTAGTCTCATTGAAATCTCCAAGGCTTCTGCCTAATTCGTAATCTTCTGTTGTGATAGCACAACCCTTCGCTGAGGCAGGATCAAAGCCACAAACCATTCGTGGTGCTGCCCATCTGTCAAATTCATATTAGCTTCATGGATTTCACACTTCAATTTTTTATCTAACTCCTAAGGGGTCTCACCTAGTTTCATCGCGATTTCCTTGAATCCCACAATCAACTATGCTTCAAACTTATTCCTACTGAATTCTTTATGCAGCACGGAAAGGATCTCTGCCAGTGTAGCTGCATGGTTGTCAATAGAGTACTTGATGTACCAAGTTAGTGCGTGATCCTACAAAGCACTAACCAATGTTGTCTTCTTCATGTGATCATCCGCAATGCCCTGGGCTTCCCATACAACCTTTATTACAAACAAAAATTGGTCCGGGTCCTCATTCCCTAGACCCTTGAATACAGGTATTTTTACGGAGTCTGCTATATTGAACAGTGGAGGTGGCGATGGTCTAGGTGATGGGGTGAGCGGTGGAGGCAAGGATGGAGGTGGTGTGGATGGATGTGATGAGGGTGGAGGTGGTGTAGGTATTCACAGGAACCCTTGTCTTATCAACTGACTAGCACTCATGGGAGAAATCTATGGTGTTCCTTCGTTGTCACTTAAAGGGTGTCCGATTAGTGGGCTATACTCAGGACCTTTTCTTCCTCCGTCCCTAAAAGGTTTTCCACTTGGTGTAGCTCCAAACATCAAGGTAACCGCATAACCCATTTTTCACAAAAGAGCATATTAATCCAAGTATTCAGTGATTTTAAATACTTACCTCGCGGTCCTTTGAAGAAGTGGCACTTTGCTTCGATGTAACTGAGAGAGGTATCGACCATGAACTTGGTCACAAATCCTCCTATGATGCGGTTGATCCAATGGTCGACAACACATGTGATCGTATCTTCAAAAGCTTTTAACCTCCTTACTAGCTTCGATGTGTAAACAATCAACTTGTCAAGCCTCCACCTTCCTTGACCATCTGCCAACTTCGTGATCCACTCGTATAACTAAGCCGGGAAAGAAAAAAAGAAGATTTCAAGTATTTCTATGTACATGTATCTGTCCAACCACTGTTCTTTCGTCAATCTTGGATTCTTGTTTTATTGTGTCATGCATTCGCGGATATTTCTATCTAACCAGGTTTCAATTTCTTTCTTACTTGAATTCCAATGATACGGAACCACACAAATCTCATGTAGATCCTAGTCCTGGCAACAACACCATTCGTTGGCTTGATGGGCCCTGACCCAGGTTCAGTGTTAGTCTGCCAAGCAAATCCCTACACTACTGGCCCTTTCGGCATCAACTCACAGAGCGCGGATCGAAGTCTCACCCGAAGTAGTATGGGCAGATGCATGAACCAAGTTTCTACACCCTGAGATGGTTGTGATGTCGATCTATACTTCCCGATCATTCCTTCATGCAAATTGATGAGCTTTTAGGGCTTATAGATGTTCCTTCTCTTCTGTCCTTTAGTACATCCGTGATGTTACCCAACTAATATTTGTGCAACCCTAACCCGAGGTCTAGGCACTTACGCGCCTTTGTGACTACATTACTGTATAAGTTCCCAAGTTATCTTAAGTGTTACCTAATCTACCATGCATTTACATTTACCTTTGCATAATCCTTTATTCTTGATTACATTCATTTAACAGATATAATCGAATACATTCAAGCATTAAATAAGCATTCTAATGTAAACATAGATTGTATCATAATATAATCATATGCATTAAACAAAGACAAAATACATTGTGATTTATAAAATACTTCTCTTTATTGATATCTCAAGTTCAATACAGACTCTATCCACCCTGCGCACATAGCTGCAGGGGTCCATGCACTCAGTTGCAGACTTCCACCCTAGGCTTCTGCACACTCAGCTATATAGCCTCTATCTATGCTAAGACCTGAGAACGCTTAGAACTTCTTACCCTAAAAAATCTTCTTCTTCTTATCTTAGACTCTTCTAAGACTCCCTTTTTATACAATATCATGGTCCACGTACCATGGGTAGATCTTTACAGCCGACATGAGACTTCACAAAACAAGGGCGGAAGACCTGTTAGGCCACTAATTTGTCATTATTAATATCACTTTTTAATATCTATTTCATCCATTTCTACCATTCTTTATCACGTCATTTATCATATAATTCCATTTTATAGTTATTATGATCTTATTAGTATATTCCATTTTTCTCCTTTATTTTTAATAAATTGATTATTATTATGCATGATTTTACCAATGATGGTTTACTAATGGATGTTTTGTAACATCACTCACGATTTTAGCCTACAATATATTTTCCAGATTGCAATTTTGATCTCCAACTCACAATTAAATATTCCAACTCAGAAATTTGCTTGAATAATAACTGACAGTTTTGCATTGGACGTTTCGGACAAATGAAGGAGAATCTAGACAATTTGAAAACATTGGTTTTGTCCAAAACGGACCGAATTAGGTTTGTAATGAGTAGTTTTCCAAAATTCGATTTGTATTAAGAGAAACGGAAGGTTCTTTGAAGACGAGTTTCTGAGATTTGTTGTTGTGGCCGTTTTCCAAATTCTTCCAATTGCAATACCAAATTCGACTTGCTCCTGCTGAATGTTGATGGAAAGATCTTTCAAATATGATCTTGCTGATCAATTCATTTTTTACAATCCAAATTTGTAATGGAAAAAATTTTGTAATCATATTTTTTGTAACTTCCCTTTGCTTTCTGTGTATTTAAATGAAAACAGAGATCAAAGAGAAGAGGAAAATATGAGGAGAATTAGAAGATAATTGAGAAGGATAATTGGGGAATAATGAGAGATAATTAGCTCATAGGAGATGGACAATTATTAGATAGGATGTAGGAGAGTAGATAAGAGATAAGAGATGAGAGGATGAGCAATTGTTGAATTTGAGGCAAAGGCAAGAGCTTCATTATGTTGTAATTATTTCTCTCATGTGTTCTAATAAGGAAGTTATCCATTGAGTTCTACATCTGTTATTTGTAATCTGATCTAAGTTATTTCTCAAGGCGAAACTGAGTCTTTGGTAGGTGGGCCCACTACCTTGGACGAGGTGTTGCCTTGACCATGTAAATTAGTTTACTTATGTGATTGTTTATTTGAATTCCAATTGTCATTCCTTAAAGTAGATTTCATTTCTTTCAACTAATTTGGTTTTTGCTGCATTTTCCAGATTTGTTATTTCATCCAATTTCTAGATTTCATTTAATTTGTTGCTCTAGATTAGCATTTGAATTTTGTTGAGTGCAATAGATTAAATTTCCAATTCAGCAGTGTGTGGTTTAATCTAGAAAATATTCAAGTTGTGCGATTAGCATAATTGTTTTTCCTGTCATTTGCTTTCTTCTTTTTAATTTTAGTTTTATTATTCAAGTCTTGCATTTTATTTCTTATTGAATGAGCTTGATAGTACAAAATACAATCATGTAGAACCAGTGTTAGTTGTTGGTATTGCTATGCATATATTTTTCCGATTGGACGCTCCTCAGGTTGATAATTAGTGTCTAGGAGATTAGTTGTTTTATTCGTTTATAAAGGAATTAATTTTACCCAACATTTTGGTGTCATTGCCAGGGAGACAGTCAAGTTTCACTACCACACTAATATCTGGTTGTAGATGCATACCTGACTTCATGAGAGCTGGATATTGAAGATGGAAGGTAAGAACCTACGTGTGCATCCTGGGGAAATAGTGATGGGTCTACACTCAGTAGTCAAGCTTAGGTCATATAGCATGCACTGATAGAAGTATAAATTTTAGAGGTAGAATTTTGAAAGAAAAAATCTCATAATTCCACTCAAGTGGTGATGTAGGCACCACCCATTCCACTAACCAATTGATAGGAACATTTGAAGGAGGAGCCTAAAAGAAACACATGAAGAACATCTTCTATTATGGTAAGAAATGGCTCACATTTCTACTTTTTCATTCCCTATCAAAGATCTAGGAGGAGTGACGAATGCAAATAATTCCCCCATCTTCTCTACCAAATATTCATGGTTTGGCAAACGAAGACCCAGATACATTTTTATTTGAGTTTGAAGTACTTTGTAGAAGATATGATTATTGTACTAATGATCAAAGGTTGAAAGTGTTTCCTCTTACTCTAAAAGGGGCAGCTCTCTGATGGTTCATGAGCCTTCGTGGGAACTGCATCCAAACATGGGAGGACATGAAGAACGTATTCTTGAAGAGTACCAAGACTATTGCAAGGCCAATGAAGATATTTTTAGTGTGATACAAGGGGAATATGAAATATTTAAGGACTATGTAGAGCAATTTCAATACAACCTTAAAAAATCAAAGCATAAGTATTTGGAAAAAGAGATCTTAAAAACACTCCTACTCGACAGAATCAAAGATGAATTTTTAGAACTCTTAAATCTAATGGGAAAAGGTGTTGTTTTTCAGTTATCATATATGATGTTTGTGAATTATGCATAAGGTATTCAAGAGAAATATTTAAGGCTGGTAATAATTCTAGAGAAGATTCTTCTTTCTTTTCCAAATCTACTGCAAGAACAGGAGATATAGGAGTTGAAATCAATGATTTATTTGAACATTTTAAAATTGATTTTATTAGCTCTCTAAATTCACAATTGGATGTTTTGCAGGTTCATAAAAATCAAGAAATTGAAGTGGTGTTTTTCCCTCCTTGCCAAAGGGAGCATCCCATAGATAGTCACTATTCCTTATCTAGGATGGAAGTAGCATATCAAAGACATGGGGAAGCTGCAACAAGGTCAAAGCCATGGAAATTGTGGCCAACATGTATGATTCAAAACACTTCCTCTCCATTTTCTTACTTGCATAATCCATTATGGAATATCATGTGTTAGGGCACCCATGTCAATCTCAATATAACCCCCACCAATCTTGTCGACAAGTTTGGCATGGTTCATCTTATGATTTCATGACTACTCTCCCTCATCTTATAGCAAAAAAACATCATCCATATTCTTCACTAGCTCTTCCACAACATATTTCTTGCATATCAAAATCATCCACACAACCCAATCAACTACATCACCTAAATCCTCAATGCCCTACACAATTTTCTGCTCAACTCATTTCACACCCTCACCATAATAAACTAGTATAACATGCTTACAATGTTGAACTGCAAAATTTACCTACCCTTCCCACCCATTATATCTCACATGCACCATTGTAGAAAACTTATATGTATATTGGGAATGTTTCAAATCCAAAAATTGTAGAGGTTATGAAAGAAAATGAGGTTTCTTTTGGCCTGCATCAACAAACCGTATTAAATACTCAAGAACTTCATGATATGATGGCGATGGGAAATCGGGAAAGTAAGGGATATATTGAAGATTAGTTTCACTCCATCATTTTTTTGCAGCCTCACTCCATACTTCAACAATTTTTGGCACCATCTTTTCAAGGGAAGTTGACTTCTCATACCCTACTATTTATTAAAATGCATTTTTCAAATTTGGGTATATACATACTGGAGGCCTTATTTAGAAAATGGCTCCACTGGAAGTACTCTTATACATAAGCATATTCAATTTTCAAAGAAGAGTACGTTAGCATAGAAAATAAATAAATAAGGACATAAATAAATACATTTTTATTATTATGTAAAAATAGTTGTTTTGTTGCAACACGTTGTGGAAATCAACATCAGTGATAAAGGTTTTAATTTATTTGTGTATGTAAATGCATTATAATGAAAATAATAGTTCTACAAACACTCATATTCATTTTTATCACCACTATGGAAAAATTTATTGAATATCATATTTTTTGGCTCGTGGGCTTAATGAAAGTTCTAAAAACACAGCCGGGACAGTCATGTTTTGAGGGACCAAAAGGGAATATTTTTAATTATCCCTTTATGTATACTTCCCAACCCAGTTTGAATCATTTCATTTGGATTTGAAATGAAAAAGTTATAACCAAAACATTGACTGGGTGTCTAGTAGACAGCTCAGGAACAGAGTTCGGAAAGTCCGTTTTGGAGGCCTAAATGACTATATTTTTAAAACCTATTTCTATGGTATATTCCTCTATGAATATAATTTACAAGGAAATTTAAATCACTCCATTTTGATATCGTATGAGAATGTTATGACCCAAATACTAAATGTCTATCATAAATCAGCACTCTTAAAGCTTTATTTTTCCAGTTGTTTATTAAAGTATTTGACAAATCAATTCTTCTTGTATTCAAAACCTGTTTTTATTGGAGATAAATAAATGAATATAATTTCATTTCCAATTTGAATCAGTTCAATCCGTCATCAAAAGAAAAAGGTATGCTTAAAATATCCTCTGTTGGTCTAAGCTGGGAAATCGAAAATGACTTTGTTATGCAGGTCATCCTAAGTAAATTTGACAAATCATCTCATGAAATTTTAAAAACATGTTGATATTATAGATATAAATTTGAATTTAATTTCATTTGGCTTTGGAATCACTCAAATTGTACAAAAAACGAAGAAGTTATGATTAAAACACTGCAGGTTAACATGATTGGTCACTGCTCTCCCGCAAGTAATAAATTAATTTTAGTTTGTTATTTTTTCCATGGATTTGTTTCATAGAGTAACTACTTATTATTTTTTTGCATAAATCTTGGATTAGGGGATCCCGATCACCTCTATATCTCCATGATTTAATGTTTTATTGCAGGTAGACAATCGTTTTTTTCCAGGTCCTAAGATAATAAAGAAGGTCAATTTATGAACGAGCGATTTTTGAAGGAAATTTTAATGAAACAAGGGCATTTCATCCAATTTATTACTTAATGGATTTATAACAGAAGAAATGGAGAATTTATTTCCATTTGAAGATTCATGTCACTACTGCCAAAACATTTTTCCAAGAGATCATGTTTTTCCATTGACATATTGATACCCCTTAGGAAATAAAATCATAGTTGTTGTAACTTAATTAATTTATTTATTTACTGTTTTTAAATAAAGTGTTGTTTCTTTTCTGATTTTTCTTATGTTTTTGTGTTTAGGTGTTGCCTCCTTCAAAGTTGTAGTTTCCGCTCCATTGACGATTGAACAACACTTTTGTGTGTCTTATTTTCGTTGTTCAAACGATTGAACGATTATTGTTCAATCGATTGAAACACTTTTGTGTGTTTTATTTCTATTGTTTAAAGGATTAAACGATTGTTGTTCAATCAATTGAACAACACATTTGAGTGTTTTATTTTTGTTGTCCAAATGGCTGAATAATTGTTGTTCAATCGATTGAACAACACTTTTGCATGTTTTATTTTTGTTGTTCAAATGATTGAACAATTGTTGTTCAATCGTTTGAACAACACTTTTGCATGTTTTATTTTTTTTGTTCAAACGATTGAACAACACTTTTGCATGTTTTATTTTTTATGTTCAAACGATTGAACGATTGTTGTTCAAACGATTGAACGATTGTTGTTCAATCAATTGAAAAGCACTTTTGCGTGTTTTATTTTTGTTATTCAAATGATTGAACAATTGTTGTTCAATCGATTGAACAACACTTTTGCGTGTTTTATTTTTTCCGTTCAAATGATTGAATGATTATTGTTCAATCGATTGAACAACACTTTTGCATGTTTTATTTTTGTTGTTCAAATGATTGAACAATTGTTATTCAATCGATTGAACAACACTTTTGCATGTTTTATTTTTGTTGTTAAAATTATTGAACGATTGTTGTTTAATCACTTGAACAACACTTTTGCGTGTTTTATTTTTTTTGTTCGAATGATTGAACGATTGTTGTTCAATTAATTAAACAACACTTTTGCATGTTTTATTTTTGTTGTTCGAAAGATTGAATAATTGTTGTTCAATCAATTGAATAACACTTTTGCATGTTTTAGTTTTGTTGTTCAAATGATCGAAAGATTGTTGTCCAATCGATTGAACAACATTTTTGCATGTTTTATTTTTGTTGTTCAAACGATTGAATGATTGTTGTTCAATCGACTAAACAACACTTTTGTGTGTTTCATTTTTGTTGTTCAAACGATTAAACGATTATTGTTCAAACGATTGAACAATTGTTGTTTAATCGATTGAACAACACTTTTGTGTGTTTTATTTTTGTTGTTCAAATGGTTGAACGATTGTTATTCAATCAATTAAGCAACACTTTTGTGTGTTTTATTTTTGTTGTTCAAATGATTGAATGATTGTTGTTCAATCAATTGAACAACACTTTTGCATGTTTTATTTTTGTTGTTCAGATGATTGAATGATTGTTGTTCAATAAATTAAACAACACGTTTACGTGTTTTATTTTTGTTGTTCAAATGATTGAACAATTGTTGTTCAATCAATTGAACATCACTTTTGCGTGTTTTATTTTTGTTGTTCAAACGATTGAACGATTGTTGTTCAATTGATTGAATAACACTTTTGCATGTTTTATTTTTGTTGTTCAAATTATTGAACAATTGTTGTTCAATCAATTGAACAACACTTTTGCGTGTTTTATTTTTGCTATTCAAATGAGTGAACAGTTGTTGTTCAATCAATTAAAAAAACTTTTGCGTGTTTTATTTTTGATGTTCAAACGATTGAACGATTGTTGTTCAATCGACTGAACAACACTTTTGTGTGTTTTATTTTTGTTGTTCAAATGAATGAATGATTGATGTTCAATCGATTGAACAACACTTTTGTGTGTTTTATTTTTTTTGTTCAAACAATTGAACAATTTTTGTTCAATCGATTGAACAACATTTTTCTATTTTTGAATTTTGTTGTTCAAATGATTGAACAATTGTTGTTCAATCGATTGAACAATTGTTGTTCAATCGATTGAACAACACTTTTATGTGTTTTATTTTCGTTGTTCAAATGATTGAACGATTGTTGTTCAATTGATTGAACAATTGTTGTTTAATTGATTAAACAACACTTTTGTGTTTTTTGACTTTTGTTGTTCAAACGATTGAACGATTGTTGTTCAATTGATTGAAAAACACCTTTGTGTGTTTTTATTTTCGATTTTGTTATTCAATCGATTGAATGATTACTGTTCAATCAATTGAACAATATTTTTTGTGTTTTTGTATGAATAACTGTGATTTCTCTTTACTGTTTCATCGCTAGTCATTTGTCATTTTTCTTTCTCTTTTATGTTTTGAATAAAAAACCATCTGGTTGGATTTGTGCCTAAGATAAAGAAAAACAGTAATATTAATACCATTATGACTTATAAAACCTTTTGAGGGTCATATTTAATCTGAAGCTAACTTGGTGCACCTATATAATGACTGGTTGAATATATTCTCTTTAGACACATCATAAAATGATTTATTATTCTACTACGATGCCAGTTTATCTTTTACACTTTCAAATGGATAAATGCCTTTGATATGATGATATGGGGGGGAAAGCATAACTTTCATTGGATTTTTTTTTTACTTCTTATGCCATCCCTGACTCTTAAAGAGTAAATGAGCTTCCCTCTCTTTACAATAAAATCATTCAAATATAAAAATATGAAAATTGTATAAGCATTGTCTTAAAGAGGATAGGGGGTATCATCATGAGCCAGCCTACCATGATCATAAGGGTGTAATAGGAGACATTCCATTATGACCACCATGCCAAGGTAATGACCTTCTTGATAGTTAAAACCATTAGAAGGACATGGGGTCTCATTACGAGCTAGCCTCATCACTTTTATATATCCTAGTGAATGGCACTATGATGATCTAGTTACTGTTGAGTGTTGGAAAAGGTATGTATTCACCATTTATTTCTTTATCTTTTCCTTTGAATCATAACTCTTTTACATTCTAAGAGGGTAATACGTTAAAGAATTATGATAGAATTAAGGAAATTTGTGATTGATACAAACTAACTAATTATTGTATTTTTCTATGCAGAAAGTGAAGGAAATAGAAAATCATTATTCGGGAGGAAAAGACAAAGCAGAATCAACTGTTGTCCCTTTGACAGGAAGCCGTATCTAGACAAGGAGATCAAGATCGGAGTACATGGACTAGGAAAAGGAAGAGAAACTGCAGTATCAGCGCAAGAAGAAAAAACAATGAATTGGAGATCAAAGATATAGTGAATCCCTCAGGATCCTTTGATCCTGAGGGATCGTTGCTTCAAGACTTATCGGTACTCTTGATACTTCCACCCGGCCATTATAAAAAGGGACAATGCTAGTAGCCCAAGGGGTGGATTTATTGTCAATTTGTAGAACTTACTATTGTAATCTTAACTTTGATCATCGACTCTCTTTGAAGAGTGATAGTTGTAACTCTACCATTTATGATTAATATATAACTCAGTTGTTGTTCCATTATCTAATTCTGGAGTAAATGTAGCAGTGCTTCCTTGGTGGCTAAGGGCTCGGCCCTAGTGGATCCACTTGCTTCTTGTATCACTATTTTACGATTACAATCGTGTGTGGTTTGATTTCTTTTGCATTTCTTTAATTTGATTTATTCAATAATCTTTAGTTCCTGAATGTTTCATTGAATTGCTCTGTTATATCGAAATCATAATTGGATAGCGAGATTATTATTTACAACTTGAAAAGTCATGTTGTTCATTCTAAAACAATATTACACTGTCTAATTCGGATTCTGCTGTTCATTTACAGATTGCTATTGTTGTTCATTTACAGTTGCGATTGTTGTTCATTTAACTATGGTTCACTTATAGTTGTGATTATTGATCATTTAACTGCCATTCAATTACAGTTGCAATTGTCATTCCTTTATACCTGTAGTTAATGTTCATTATGCTAGAATAAGATTACTGATTCAATTACTCTATATTTATTGTGTGTTTACACTTAATTAGGTTTGTTGTTCCTTTATTAGTTAAGATTGTTGTTCAGTTCATTTCGATTAAGATTGTTGCTCAATTCAGTTCTATAGATTAAGTTTTGTTGTTCGACCTTTTCAATAGATTTAGTTGCTATTCCTTTTCTACTAATCAAATTGCTATTTCCAGAATTTTCTTTGGTGTGGATAGAAATATCTACAACTGTAACGAACATTGACTACTGTTGTCTAAGTTCTTAGATTGAAGGTCTTATCTATGATTTATTTTCATTTACATCAGCTTACAGGGGAAAGAGTTATCATTACTGCATCGTTGACTAATGAGTGAATGATTTAGTTACAAAGCGTTTAAGTTTCTTGTAGTTACAATTAGATTTTATTTCCAGCATGCAGTTACTTTTGTAAGCACTATAATGCAAACATTACCCTTGAACAAGTGACTGCCTTAGATTGAGTACACTCTTGAGATAAAAAATCGTACCTGGATTGATAATTAATGTATGGTAAATACAGGTTAAAAGACACATTTTTATCACCGACCATTTTGGTGCCATTGTCGAGGAGAGTGTAGCCATTTGTTTCTTTTGAAAAGAGAGTAGTGTAAGTACCTGCTAGGAGAGAGTTGGGTTTTAAAAACGGAAGGTAAGAACCTGCGTACGGAGCATGTAACAACCCTTCTCCCCCATCTGATTTCCTGTAGATTTGTTGATTATTTTGGGTAGAAATAAGTATTTGATTTATGTGCATGACTAAGTAGAAAAAGCCTGAAAAGAATCCAAAACCACTACCCAAACTTGATAAAGCTAAGGGACGGGTGACCCTTGGCCGATCGACTTTTATAGATTATATCCTTAAAAAAGCAAAATCTCAGCCATCAATAGGCCCTAGAGAAGCTGCTTCTAGACAACCTACTAGTTCCCTTCGAGCCACAGAATCACCATCTCTAGCCTTTGCTAAGGTGCACAGCCAAACAAAGGAGCAATATTTTCAAGAAATTGAGAATTCTAGCCCAAAATCACTACAAGAAGGGAACCTTAGTAATCTCTGTGAAGGAGGAGGAGAAATAGGGGAAACCAAAGAACCAAGATCTCCTCTTAAAATAGTTCAGCCACTAAGCAGCCCAGATAAGAGGAGTGTTATCAAAATCATCCAAAACAAAGGTTAAGAACCTGAAGAGCTAAGATCCCCCCAGTCATTAGTTCAGCAAGGAACTCTCATCATCCTAGACAAAGGAAGTGTTATTAAGGCCATTCCTCCTCCTTCTAACCAGCCTAGGAATACACCCCTAGAAATCCCAGAAGGATATTGGCACATATTTGACCAAATGGCCCGGAACCAACAAACACCCCAAACCTCCACACTGCAATATCCTATTGTAGATACTGCAGTTAATGCACCTATGAAGGCCATTCCTCTCCAACATTTTCCTACATTCCATGGCCTAAAATCGGAAGATCCAGATGCATTTTTATTTGAATTCGATGTACCGTGTTGGGGGTATGACTATACCAACGATCCCCAAAAGCTAAAATGATTTCCCTCCACATTAAAAGGAGCAGCTTTATGATGGTTTATGGGGTTAGGTGGAGGTGTTATAAATGACTGGGATCATATGAAAGGTGCTTTTCTAAAGAAATATCAAGATTATTGTAGCTGTAGATAATTAAAGGATGAAATATTTTAGATGGTAGCCAGACCTAATGAAACATTGGAGGAATATGTTGAACGTTTTCAGTATAATCTTCAGACATCTCCTTATGCATCATTACCCTTACCTGAAAATGTATTAAAAACAACATTAATTAAAGGGATGAAGGAACAATGGGTTGAAACACTAAATATTATGGGAAAAGTTGGCATCTATCAAGAAAACTTTGCTGACATTATTGATTTGTGCATCAGGATTTCACAAGGTAGTACAAGGCTAAAACCAGCAGAACGTGACATGCTCACAAGGGACAACAAGATCTTCAAGTGGAGGAGTAACCCGCGCAGAAATCAGGAATTTACTGGAGAATTTCAAAACTGATATATTGGGGAATCTGACAACGTAGCTCGATATTATGCAAGCTAAACAAAAACAAGTAGAAGTAGAGCAAAATCTGGCAATATTCTGCCCTAGATGCAAAAAGAAACATAGCCATAAAGAGTGTCCACTGGATGCAGTTCAAGTCTACCCTATTTGTACAAAATATCACTCCACATAGAACTGCCCCTCACTTTCGGGATTGAAATCAATGTACAAAGAAGAGGAAGAAGAATCAAAACCAGTGTACCTACTCAATCAGCGCTGTCAATTGTAGCCACAACAACCAGGTATGCCCTCTAATCCATCTTCTTCTTTCTAGCCTCTGCAATATCATGCTCAGCAATATAATACAATGTGGCAAAATTACCCACCCTTCCCAAACTGGTCTGTTATCCGGGAATAGTGTCCACTTGGATGCTGCTATTCCCACTAAGATGGGTGGCTATCTTAGAAACAAACAATCAAAGTCTACTATTGCTTCCTTTTATGAAAATAGATAAGAGGAGAACCAAGAGGGCCAACCTGAGTCTTGCATTTAATTTCCTCTCCTTCTTGATAGAGTTTCGCCGCTTCTTCTTTGTCTACCCAGCTTCACAAGAACCTATGGAATCACAACAACATACTACTATGCAGGAAACAAGGATCTAAATTCATAAATAATACAGGATCAGATGTGTATTAACCATATACATGCATATATAAACAAGTACACAAGAAAATGGAAGGAAACAAGAATAGCTTTATTCAGATGAAAAGTAGCAAGAGGATTACAACCATGTGCTCTGACCCAGCATCATCCTCCAGCTAGGAAGCCCTTCTTCACCTCAAGCAAAGCTATATCACCCAACACTGTGAATGTACATAAGAATATCAACGGCACTTCTCTATAAGATATAAAATTCCAGCCTCCGGATCTTTGTGATGAGGGATCCATATATAGATGATTACAGAGAGGTGAGTCATCTTTTGGGATCTTGATTAGTGTCTTCTCTCTGATAGTTCCTACTTCCGCTTGGAGAATGATGATCTCTTACT